>JAVJIF010011313.1:0-162955 GCA_038442645.1 Agave tequilana
CCCCACTTCTTCTCCTGGTCTCTCTCTCTCTCTAGAAGGTTAAGGATGGTGGGAAGGAAGAATGATAAGTTTGAGAGTTCATCTAGGGGAGAAGATGGGTTCTAGGGTTTCAACAATTTGAGAGTTTGAGAGGTGAAGAGAATGGGAGGTGAAGAGTTGGGCTGAAAATTAGAAATTTCAATTCATCCCTAATTACACGTTTGCCACACTCTCATTTCTCTCCAAGTGTCCTTGCAAAATCAAGGGCATCCTAACCCTTCATCAATCCCTTACATGTTCACCACCCCCTCCACTAACATGTATTTTGATTAAACAATGGGTATGGTTAGTGGGGTATGTATATACCCATGTATAAGACTTTTTGTGTATTTGAAAATGTGACACCTGGTGCACACATGGTTATTCCTTACATTAATCCTTGATATTCACAACTCACATACTAATGGAAATTTATTGACACCTATTTCTCACTTGACCTCAGAAATTTTAATTATATAAGATACCCAAATAAATTATCATCGTGAAATTTAAATTGGGCCTTCTACTCACTAATTCATGATTAAAATTAATTCAAACACTATAACTATCGGTTTCAATTATCCTGCATTATCCCAAGACTGAGAATTAAAATATCTAAAATCGGGATGTTACAGTTTATCCTTCTATCCCCTACGCGGGACCAGTTGTCTTTTTTTTCTCTCGGGAAGGAACTAATAAGAATGGCTCAAGTGACAACAACTTGGACATTTAACCACACCCACTGACCCACATGCGTACTAAATACATCTCCGCACAAAAAACAGGAAGGGGGTTTTTAAGACGAGATTTTTTGTCGAGGGTAAAGGCAATTGTCCCTCTCTTTTTTTTTTTGTATGACCGTAAACAAGTTTGAGGAAAAAGATAACTAAGCTATCTATAAATAATAGTTTAATACCCAATAAACTGTTCAATATGTTTTTTGTTTACTTTTTGACCCGCTGCAAATTTTATTATTATTTTAGTGACACATTGTCGATTTTTCTTGAGTTTACGGCTCATTTTGGAATCACAAAAAACAAATGATAATATTTTGCTGATGTCAAGCAACTTTTTCCCATTCTTTACCTTTTTGCGAACGAACATAAAAATAAGAGAAAGTAGGAAATTTTTTACTAAAAGACCATCTTTTTCATTTTCTCCTATCTTAGACCAAACAAAAGATGCCAAGAACGTCAAATTTGTATAGCTGCAACTTTACATGCACTGAAGCCATCACGAGGAAAACAAAAAAAAAATGCTATTACAATCTAAAACATGCAACTCATGCAAGCTCAATAAGACCATTTGTTGATAACATGTTTTGTTTCATTAATTTTGCCTACTCCAATAAAAGTCAGGGTTTGAGACTTTTTATAATCTAATATTATATATTTTCACAATTTATTTTAATTCTGTTGCTATTATAGACTTTTCTTTTATTGTGATGGATCTAGAAGTCCAGGGAGTGGACTTTTGCACTCAAAAAATGAAGAAAAACACATCACAAGTTATTACAAGTTTGCCATTTTTTTTTTAATATAATTTTACTCTTAGTGAAAAGTCTAAAATATCGCTTTCTCTTTCCTCCTCCTTCTTTCTCTCCCCCACCCTCCCCCACCCCCCAAAAAAAAAACCACCCCTCTAAAAGAAGATCTGAGTTCTTTTTTTTTCCTTTTCGGGGATGGGGGTTTTGGGCGGAGGTCGAGGAGAGGGAGATCGGGGAGGAAAGCAGGGAGAGAGAGGAGATCGCCAACAAGGAGAGAGGGGGGAGGCCGGCGGAAAGGAGGAGTGGAGGACGGAAGCGGAGGAGAGGAATGAAGAAGAAGAAGAAAGAGACTTTTTTTTATTATTTTTTAAATTTTGCTGAGAAGCCTTTAATAAATGCGAGGTGCTTAATCTTGAGGCGCCAGATTTGCAGTGGAAATATCCGCTCCCAGAAGTGCAGAACTAGCTGCACTAGAGCCGCCAATTGAGAGGCAAATATGAAGCAATATGAGAAAAACATATACACCATGCTCTGTTTTGTGTTGTAATAAAAACAGTGTTTCCTTCCAAAAGAAAACAGAGTAGAAAACATGCAAATGTTCAAAAGCAAACCTCAGCATCAAATTCTCCATCACATAAACATAGAAACTGAACTGAAATCTTATCAAGTATACGAAATTTATTAAATTACACCATATTTATTCACTACTAATACGAGCAGTAGCAGATGCAGAGCAGAAATTTTCACCACAATTCCCTACTTATTTCTCCTCGGAATCAACCGAGCACGCAGAGGGTACTTCATCACCATAGTGAACTCCGGCTTCTCTGACAAATCGACCTCCTCTCCCTCCACTGCCTTCCACTCGAACTCTCTGACCAAATTCGCGACAAAGTACTCTAAATGCAGCATTGCCAACCCAAGCCCGGGCAAATTCTCCTCCAACTCCGAACGGCATCATCTTGATCTCCCTGCTCCCAGTTATATCCACACCTTGACCCTCGCCGTTCAAGAACCTCTCCGGCCTGAACTCCTTCGGATCCTTCCACACTCTCTCGTCCCACCCCATCTCCGCCACCATGAAGTTAATCGACGCCTTCTTCGGTATCACGTAACCTTCCAACTCAATCTCCTCTGTCACGGCGTGCGGCAGCACAAAGTGGCCCGGCGGGTGCCTCCGCAGGCCTTCAAGAACCACTGCCTTGAGGTACGGCATTCTCTGCAGCTCCTCCTCTTTGACTGTACCTTCACTCTCAGCCACACTCTCTATCTCCTCGATTAGTTTCTTTTGTACCTCTTGATTCTTGACAAGCTCCGCCATGATCCACTGCAGAGCAGTCGAGGTGGTGTCCGTGCCTGCGTTCAGAAACTCGGAGCAGATAGTCACCATCTCGTCCTCGGTCAGGTTCCTGTCCCCTTCTTCTGGAAGCTTGATATCGAGGATGGAGTCCAGATACGAGAACACGAACCTCTCCTCCGTCTCCTGCTGCTTCTTCTTGTGCTCCCTGCGAGCTTTGATGAGCGGAAGGACGACCTCCTTCTGCTTCTGCCTCAATTCCATCGCCGTCTCCACCGATTCCAGAACACATACTTGGAGATCCTCGGGAAGAAGGCGAACACATTGAGGTACCTGGCGTACAACAGGAAGTTCCTGTGCACGGCCTCGATTTCCCTTATGCCCTTCTCGTCGAGCTTCTCGCCGTAGCACATTAGCACCAGCAAGCAAAACATCGCAAACTGGAAGCTGTCCTTGGCAACGACGACTCCATCGTCGGCCGACCGAGACTGTGCGCGGAGGTGATTGATCAGCACGCCGAGGACCCATCCCGGCCGTCGCCGTAGATCTTGACTCTTGAAGTGTGAAGGATTTCTGAGATAAGATTGCGACGCAGGAGGCGCCAAAGTGGGCCGTAGCCTGCCCCGGTGATGTTATGCTGGTTGCTGCTGATGAACCTCGTGGCCGGACGGGGACGGGCCGGTCTGAGAACACAGCGCCGTGCTCGATGAGGGCCTTGTGGGCCACGGAGCGGTCCGCGATGAAGATGGCAGGGCGGGAGCCGATGTGGAGCGTGACGATAGGGCCGTGCTTCTTGAAAAGACCGTGCAGGATGGGCTCGATGTCGCTGAAGGAGTTGCGGAGCCAGAGGAGGTTGCCGAGCACGGGGACCGCCGGCGGGCCTGGTGGCAGCTTGCTCTTATTGACGTTGAAGACGAGCAGAGAGATGAGCGAGGAGAGGAAAAGAGAGAGGAGGAGGAGGAGCCAGAGCGCCATTGTTGGGGGATTTGCTTTATTTGTTGTAATTGAGTGGTCCTGTTTCGCGTAGGATGAGGTTTTTGTAGCTCTGTGTTTTTTCTGGTGCATGTATTTTTTAATTGTTTCTTAATTGTTTTTTTTTTTTTTTTAATTTTTTTTCTGGTCCAATTTGGCTGCCCGTCTTCACCTTGTTGACTCTTAAGCTTGGAAAGTTCTACAATTGAATGTAATTAAGAAGTGCCTTAATGGTGAAGGAGTCGTGACATCAGGCATTAGCTAAGCAAGGATGGAATCAAGGTATGGTGAGGCCAAAAGAGTAAGATATAAGGTTTGCTATGTTAAGCTGAATACGTGGTTTACAAATGCAAAGGAAAAGTTTGAGAACTTTGCCTATCCGTCTGATATTTAAGTGGTTATTTAACCTATGACAAAAGATACGACTTGGTGGACATATTGGAAGCTTTCAAATTCAATAGTTTTGTCGTCCACAATATGTAAAGATGACCAATTTTGATTGTTCATTTGGGTAGCCTACATGTAATTTTGAAAGATTTCATTTCTTAGCGAATCAAACTTATTAACACGAATAAATATAGTACAATATACATGTAAGTAGTCGATTTTTTGTAATTTCACTTTATTAGAAAGAGATTTCATTCATCATCTCTATATGTACCAGTTTATTCCAATCTTGGATCAATAATGAGTAGGCATGACTCATAGGCTAAAATTGGTCTCCTATGTTAGAATTCTTATGCTGCCTGAGTTTTTCATTTTCACAATTTTTTCATTTTCGATTCCGTAGCACCAATTTTTGCCTACTTGTGACGAGTAGGCAAGATATGTGACCATGAAAAGAATAGCAAGAAATAGATGCAACTTCAAGTTATAGAGCTGAAAAACATGGCATCCGAACTAGAGTTAAGAGAATACGGGTCTAAAGAAGAAGATGCCCTGATAATATCTTTAGCTTCCAGCAAGGTAGATTTCCTGCCTGTGAAATCTCGGATATGACAAGGAAAGCTCTAAAATTGTGAAATCTTCTGACGTGTCGGGATGCATACTTTGATTTCATAGTTATATGTAGCAAGAACGGCTTTGAGTACATCTGTGGTGGAGATTTTTCAATGCGATTAATCGAACGGTCAATCTCGCATCATAAATGAGAGGGGTCTATTTAGAGATGAAACTTTAGATTTTAACACAGTATATAGGCAGAGACAAAAGATTTTTGCATAAAAACTCAAATTGGGAAAACCCACGAGGAGGAGAGAAAAAATTCACTATATTTCTCGAGATTACAGTGAACTCTGTAGAGTATTCCTGTGTTCACAATTTCTTTGATTATGGCCCCCTTCCCTCTATGGATCTTCAGGTGTACAAGTGCTCTGTAGTGTTTAAACATGGTGCGGATTCTCAGATCTCCACAACTGCACGATTTGCACGTTGTGATTCTTTTAAAATCACTCAGATCACTGTGTTTTTATTATTGGGATTGGCATGTCGAGATATACGTCACTATTCTAAACTAACTCACTGAAATAGGAGAGTATTTAAAATATGGGGATATCGTGGCAGCATAACTACCTTCGCGATCCGAGAAACCTTAATGCTGAGCTGTGCCCAGTGGAAGCGGGACTCTCCGCGGAGAGCCTATGTCGTGAAGGTCAGGAAGAGATCTAATAGTTGCGAGCGTCGGGAAAAGAAAGGGCCCAAGGTTTTCTCCTCGAGGTCGAATGTGAGCTCGGGACAAGGCCCAAGGCTCTCTCTTCGAGGTTGAATGTAAGCTCGGGATAAGACCCGAGGCTCTCTCATCAGGGTTGAATGTGAACTCACGGCAAGGCCTGAGGCTCTCTCCTCAGAGTTAAATGTTAGTCAATAGGTTTCTTGAGTTCGTTGTCTACTTGAGACACTCATGGTGCGACGGGACACGTGTCGCGATCTTCAAAAGCGATCAGATTCTGACCACTGTAGTGTCCTTTCATAGCTAGTGGCAAGATGCACCTATAGGTCTCTTTGGCATGTAACGAGATGGGCATTAAGCCTATGAATCTCTTTCACATGTAGCAATTGAAATCACCTAGAGAGGGGGGTT
This sequence comes from Agave tequilana, assembly GCA_038442645.1. Classification (NCBI taxonomy): domain Eukaryota; kingdom Viridiplantae; phylum Streptophyta; class Magnoliopsida; order Asparagales; family Asparagaceae; genus Agave; species Agave tequilana. The sequence continues at coordinate 5,854 of JAVJIF010011313.1, forward strand.
TATAGGTGACTAGCTACTCTAATGGTCAATTAATGCGGAATTAAAATTATTTATGCAAATTAAAAATTCTTAAGCTAAACACATAAAGTATAATACAAGAGTGTAGCCGGATTCCCGTGAAGGGCTCTAGACTATCTCCTCAAGATTCCTCTAGATAAGAGTTGAGGTGTCGTTATAGCTCTCTTGGTTGAATACAAGTGTGAGAAAACAATCCCAAGCATATAACAATTAAGCACACAATATATCAAGCATATAAGAGATATGAGCAATAAGCATAAGCAAGATATAAAAACAAGTGAGAGACAGAGAGAGCAATCGCAAATACGGGAGATTTGTTTCGAGGTTCGAGCACCCTTGCTCTACGTCCCCGCCTTCAATACTATAAAGGATTTTCACTATAAACCGATCCCACCGGATCACTCGGTGCCGCAACACCTATAGGAGTTCCACTAGAACTCTTGGACTCACTAGTCCCCTCACTTGTTCCCGCAAGAACAAACACACCACAAGCACACTAGCTTGCCGAGGCCGCACCTCTACACCGAGCTCTCACTAGAACTCGAAACAACGCGAACCCACAAGTCCGCCTCCTCAAATTACAAAGTATGAAATCTTGGTGATATAAACACTTTGATCACCTAGAAACAATCTCACAACAACTCTCATATAGGATGTATGTAGCAATGAAAAGCTCAAGTATGTGTGAGAAAAAAATAGGATTGAATTTGTAGTGAAAAACACAACAGAATTACTTTTACAAAACACTCTTGAAAAACTCTCCTTTTGATATGGAAGTATTAGTACTAAAACAAGTGGAGAAAACCTCTACAATAGATAGGAAAAACTGCTTTGAAACTCTCCAAAAATCTTGTCTAAAACAGCCCAAGGGAGCCCCATTTATAGGCTAACAAAAACTAGCCGTTGGGGTCTAAATCAGCAGCTGATGCTGTTGTCGGTCGATCACTTTCGACCGTTGGGAAGATCGGTCGACCGGCCGGTCGACTGCAATCTGGGCAATGACCTAGCGGTCGACCGGGGCCATTTACAGAGAGCAGAGACTCTCTGTCGGTTCACCAGCCCAAGCTGTGCACATCGGTCGACCGGAGCGGTCGACCGACTTCTGGATCGGTCGACCGCCCGGTCGACCGGCAGAAGGCTGGTCCAGCAATATTAAGGGATTAAAAACTTGTTTTACCCTACATAAAATCCCATAAATTTTCTAAAAATCTACAAAAATAAGTTCAGTAATATGCTTTGATATACAAACATGTTTGAGTAAAAAACAAAACCTGTTACAAACATTTTGAACTATTTTTGTAATATGGAAGTTTTGCCTTAAACAAAAATCTGTATTTTTCCAAATTGAAAACCGATTTTTTCAAAACTCCTCCAAATACAAAAACAAGATATTCTAAACACTTTTAAGGCTTAGTGTGTATAGATATGATCTATTACACATATATGATGAAATATCTATGTTTTGACATTAAGCTCTAAATAAAGTTTTGATAAAAACATATGTTATCTTTTGAGACTTAAAAACCAAACCAGTATTTTTCAAAACGAAATCTCTTTTAAGAAAACACATCTAAATCTTGTTTGTGTGTGTATATGAACTTGAGCAATCCACCAACTAGCTATCCTTTACATTTTATCTAAAAACAAAATCTTACTACTTACAAACATGACACAAGTCTTCTCTTGAAGGTCTTCACTTGAAGTTTTCTTCTCCTTCTTGACTTGGTCCAAATTTTGATCCAATGAGTTAGACTCCTCTTGAGTACTTGATGTGGTCTTGATGCACAAACTCTTGAACCAACACGTGCTAGCTCCAAAACTTGACTTAAAATCATTTGTTGAAGCTCAACACCTACTAAGATCTTGATCACATATCTGAGACTAATTAAACACAAAATCATTAGTACTATAACTACATGAGTTAATCATCATCAAAACTAGAGTGATGGGTCTTTGGGCCAACAGCAATAATGACTATGATCAGGGCATGGGTGGAATAAGGTCAGGTATGGGTGGAATAAGGTCGGGTACGAGGGGAATATGTGGGAAGGATGGATTTTGTTTATAGAAAAAATCGTGAAGTAAAAAAAACCCGGTGTTTCATTAATAAGAAGTTACGAAACAATTCCAAAAAAAAAAGAGTACAAATTTGAATGGAACACACATACACAATTTGGCGTTTTAAAACAAAAAAGAAAAACATGAATCCTTTGAAACGTCCTTAGTAAAGTCGTGCTTTCTCTCCTCTACCGCAGTTGCGGCGTCTGCAACTCGGATCCGTCTACCCTTGTCTGAATGTCCTCCCAGCTCCAACAAAATGGAAAGATGGAATTTAAGTAGCATGCTTAGAATATTTAGAATGTTCCGGAGCCAACATAACAGAGATTTGCACTTGAGTAATACGGACGGCTCTCGGGTCCAGGAAGAGTGTGGCATTAGTGAGCTCTGGACTAGCGTGGGGATTCGTTGGACGAACATGGTCATGCTCACGCCCACGGGCAGTGTAACAAAGTCAATGACGAGAGGAGATTGGAATAAGAAGCTAGGATTTAAGCATGGTTTATCAAAGTGGGAACATCCTAAATTCTATGAAGACCGCACAAAAGTTTTTGCAATTCGCCACTGGACCCAAAGAGTATGGGTTCGTTCTCAAACTGGATTTCGAGAAAGCATATAACATAGTTGAATGGGTTTGCATTTTCGAAACTATGAATTCATTGTGGTTTAGTGATAGATGGATCTTCAGGATTAAGTCACTGTTGTTGCCAACCAAAGTGTCGATTCTCGTCAACGGAGAACGAGGGCCAGAAATTGCATGCAAACGAGGATGGCGGCAGGGTCTATCTGCGTTAATTTCGTGCTGGTGGCAAATAGTTTGAACTTTATGATCTTAAACGCTGTGAAGCCAGTCCTATCGAGGGCCTCGAGTGTCAAAATTCCACCAACTCGGTGGTAAACCTGCACTATGCTGATGACACTTTGGTACCTTTGCAGGAGGATTACAATGATTAACGCCATTCTTTATCTATACCAACTCACTATTTATCATTTTTTTCGCATGCCCAAACAGGTTGAGAAGGAAATTGATCTATACGAAGATGATTTCTATGGTAGGAGTACATAAAGTTGGAGGGGTTTTTAACCTAGTCAACCGGGGATGCGTTTGTAAAGAAGGAATTTTGGGGATTAAAGATAATTAACATTAGAGACTTCACTCTGCTTTGCTTCTTAAATGGTGGTGGAAGCTTCTCCCCAACCAGTCCAGTTAATGTGCACTCCTCGCTTCTCAAAACTACCACCCCTCATCAAGATGGTGGATGGATCATTGTAAGAATGTTGCCTCTTCTTCCACTTCTGGAAAGGTTTGCATACCGTCAAGGAAATATTTGTCTTTGGGGTCTCTACATGGAACATGGCAATGGGTGGGTTCCAGATTTTGGAAGGACAAGGGGTGCTCAGGCTTGAGACTTGCGGTTGCCGGCCCAAATCTCTTCCTAACAGCAAGGGATCCTCACGAGCTTTTGGCTGAGCACTTCTTTGAGTATCAAGGGATTCCCAATATTCCTCGTAAGGTATGCCAGGAATACAGGGAGCAGATCAAAGAGTTTTTGGATTTGTCGGCAATGTTACGTTGAAGGATGATAGAGGAGGGATCGCCTACCGTTAACGGAGCCTACCTCGCATTAGCGACGGGGGAATTCATTTCCCGTATTCTAAAACTATCTGACAAATCAATGCTCCAATTAAAGTGAGAGCTTTCCTTTGGCTGGTTGTTTATAACTACATTCTCACCTGGGATAACCTTATGAGGAGGAACAAGCAAGGACCCAACATCTGTGTTTTGTGCCATAATGATGCGAAAAACACATATCATCTCTTATTGTTGTGTTAGTATTCGGTTTATTTGGATCTCTGTAGGTCTGGGTTGGGATAACTTCCCTCATCTTCCCTCTTTGGTTAACGTGTGCTGGATAACTTGTAGATCCACGTCCATCAGAAAGAGTCGAGGCCACTGTGGGACATCACAGCAGCAACAACTTTTTGGGTTCTTTGCAGAAAATGAAATAATAAAATTTTTAACTATTCAATTAGATCATCCGTTACAATGCTATAATGTCTTGCGCTATTTCAGTTCACACTGGAGTAACCTCCTTTCAGGAAGGGCTAAAGAAGACATGGCTGACACAGTTCTCAGGGAGGCGACTTGAGGCGAGTTGAGGGATATCCATTCAGAGAAGCTACGTGGAGGGGAGGGGGCTGTAAGTCAGGAGACAAGTGATCAACTCGCTTTCTCGGCCCTGATTTTTGTTGTCTCGGGTTTTCAATCCTGATTTTTGTATCAAGGCCGTTTTCTTTGTTTTTGTGTGGCATATTGTGTACTTGTGCTCTTTTTATCCTATCTTAGTGATACAGGAGATCAAACCAACAGCATTAGGCTCACGGTACCGGTCGACCGAAATACGCAGCCAAACAACGATTGACGCCCGTTCGACCGCGCCAAAACCGAGAGTTGAGACCCTATAGTTGGTTGACCACCAACATTTACAATAACTATGGGTCTTTACAGTCAGTTAATCGCCCGAACCTGTTTAGAATTTAGAGTAGTTTTAATTTTTTTTCTTTATTTTTAAATTTACTTTCTTTATTTTGAATCTAGTTTCATAGATAGAGTAGGACTTATTCTGAGCCTATAAAAGCCCTTTAATCTTTTATATTTGGCATCCACTTTTCAATTAATAAACTTTTGAGTTTTCTCTCATTTTTTCTCGTGGATTCGAGTTGTTACCTTGGCTCATGGATTCGGGTAGTTTTGATCGTGGATTTGAGTAGTTATCTCTATCTGGAGATTTCTTCAGGGTTCGTCAGCGTTAGAACGAGATCTAGCCCGAGTCATTCGTCTTCCTCACTTCTCCGTCTGCGTCAAGTGGTATCAGAGCTTTGGCAAATGCTTTGATGATGGTCGGAGGCGACGATGAGCAATCCAGTCTCTCCATGAGAGTAAGCGCTATTGAAGGGAGACTTGATGCTCTTGAGTCAACCATGGGCACTCTGGTCCAAGAAATCAAGATGCTATCTCTCAAATTTAATGATCAAGACCTTACAGATGGTGCGTACCAAAAGGGTGTGAACGTTCATCGAATAATCTTTCTCCACCACCTCCACCACCATTAGGTAATCCTCGCCTACAACCTCTATCCTAGAAATTTCCTTTCCAACAACCACCCTCGCGTTAACCGTGCTCCAACCATCACCACCACGACAGTGTCATCCATGACATCTCCCTTATGAGGATCTTACTGATGAGGAAGAACTCATCAACACCTTTCATCTCAATGACGACCTCGAAGATGAAGCGTATGACGAAAGAGCGGCCTACAGGCAAGGCCTGAGGCGGATGGTAAATCTTTTTCCTAATCCAGATAGGAGAAGAGGGGACCCCAGTTCAAACGAGTATTGGATGAACATCGAGATTTCTTCTTTCAGTAGGAGCCTTGACATTGAGTCCTTCCTGGATTGGATCTACGAAGTGAATAAATTTTTTGACATGGCTTATGTTCCTATAGAGAAATAAGTCAAATTTGTGACGTACAAGCTCAAAGAAGGAGTAGCTGCATGATAGGATTAATTGTAAGTCTCACGAAGGCATCAAGAAAAGCAACCAATGATGAAATAGAGGCACATGAATCAACTTCTACAAGGTAGAATTCCACCTGATTATCAATATATCCTCTACAATCAATTTAAGTAATGCAGGAAAGGTACGAGGACTGTGTCAGCATATACGAAGGAGTTCTATCGCCTCTCATTGTGATGTGATTTGTCTCTGACTGACGAGCAGCAGACTGCAAAGTACATCCATGGTTAAACTATCCCATCCAAGAATGTGTGGTTATCTAAGACATGCTCGATCGATGAGGCCAAAACAAAACCATGAAGATAAAGATATTACAAAGTAGAGTTCCACCTTTTAGGCGGCAATTGTCAATCAAAGAGCCCGTAGGAGGCGACAGAGGCCAGCGAAGCTCCACGATCGCTAGTCAACCACTAGTACAGCCAAAGGCCTAAGCTTCTACGTCGACACCGGCAACAACCCCCGCAATCGCAAAGAGCAAAGACAATCCTTACACTAAGCTCGGAGTTGGCAAGTCTTATAGGTGTGATGAACCTGGACACAGGTCCAACGAGTACGCAAAGAGGAGGCATGTCAATTTTGAAGAAGAAGATGATGGGCTAATTGAGACAAAAGCCGGAGGATTCTAACTTTGCCAAAGAACATGGAGATCCCGTCACTTGTGTCGTTCATAAAGTACTTTATAATCAGAAGGCCTCTGACACCACACGATGACACCAAATTTTCTATTCAAGGTGTTCGGTCAAGAATAAGGTGTGTAATATTATCATTGACAATGAGAGCTACGAGAATTTCATGTCTAGGGCCCTCGTAGATTATTTGAAACTAGAGACGAAGCCACATCCTCACCCCTACGATATTGTGTGGATCAAGAAAGGCACATGCATCAAGTTAACAGATAGATGTCAAGTTCATATTTCTATTAGAAAGTTCTATCAAGATCTCATTACCTGCGATGTTATGGATATAGACAGGTGCCATATTCTTTTGAGAAGATCGTGGCAACATGATGCTGATGCTATCCATAAGGGAAGAGATAACATATATGTGTTTACTTGAAAGGGAAAGAGAGTTGCCATGAGACCGATTCCACCACCTCTAGAGTCTACGAGGAACAAGGTGTCCTCTCTTATATCCCTATGTCATCCGCCTGATATGAACTCGAGAGCGAGTTTTTTTGAAGAGGAAGAGACTGATATAGGAGATTAAGGCAACGGCAACAAGCTCACGACAGCAGAAACAACAGTTTCGATCTACCCCTGGTCGACCGAAATACCCAGCCAAAACAACAGTCGACCGTCCGTAGATCACGCCAAAGCCGAGAGGTGAGACCTTACATTCGGACCGACATTTACAGTAACTATGGGTCTCTACAGTCGGTTGACTGCCCGGTCGATCAATACATGCGTATCAGCAGTATCTGAACCTGTTTAGGAATTGGTGTAGTTTTAATTTTTGTTTCTTTATTTTTAAAGTTTCTTTCTTTATTTTGAATCTAATTTCATAGATAGAGTAGGACTTATTCTGAGCCTGTAAAAGGCCCTTGAATCTCTTGTATTTGGCATCCAAGTTTCAATTAATAAACTTTTGAGTTTTTCCTCATATTTGCTCATGGATTCGGATCGTTTTACTCGTGAATTCAAGTAGTTATCCCTACCTGGAGATTTCTTCGGGGTTCATCAGTGCTAGAATGAGAGCTAGCCCGAGTCGTTCGTCTTTCTCACTTCCCGTCTGCGTCTCTTATGAACCTACAAACTGTACATGGTTCAGGCTGATGCAGTAACATGGTTGTAGCATGCTTTTATATGTTTCATTATATGCTTATTAATGAAACACAGGGACACCGTATGTCCACCGCTACTTGCTCAAAAAGAGAAAAGAAAAGAAAAATTAATGCGAACCATCAGTTTAGCCAAGGCCCATATATTTGAATAATGAAAAGACTAATGGTTTGTTTTCTACGAGCTTTCTTGCCATGAAACAAGGGAGAGTTTTCAAAAAGTGAAGGAAAGTTAGTGTGACCCATGGCGATGCCCGAGCTTGGGAGAGAATTTTATTGCCGTCAATTTTTTAGAGTATACTGGAGTTAAACTATTGACGATGAACAATTATTAATTTATCCCGAGAAACAGGAGGAATGTCACTCTCTATTTTACACACACCCATTACTAATTACTCAAATTAAATCCTTGATCCACAGCTGGCCATGGGAATTGAACCAAAAACCTCCTTCAAGGAAGAGAAAGGTGTTATGAGTGGATTAACCCACCGCATAAATTTACAATTTGTGCTCGACGAAGTCTTGGAATGGTGTCTGAATTTGCAAGAATATATATAGTTTGAATAGTAATAAAAAGATTGATTCATTCCTACATGAAATATGATGGGTATGCAAATATTTTAATTTCCTTTGTTTTGGAAAACAAAGCAAAGAAGCTCAGGGCTTATTAAGAGTGAGTCCTTGGGCGATGATAGACCAGAAAAATGTTGTATCTATTGAATGATTTGCATTGTACATGATTTGCTTTGTTTGTTTTTTTACTCGAGCAAACTTAATGTGGGGCATGTGGTTGCAACGCAATGCTAGGGCCTTCACTCAGAATCGAGCGACCTTCCACGCGGACATTTATGTAATTTATTTTAATTATTATATTCAGATCGGGTTTTCGAGTTTGAGGCCTCATCTTTCCCTTTGAAACTTGAGAATTGGTTAATAAGTTTTCCGGTGTTTGGATGTTGTTGGGAAGTGTGGTTTGGAAAATATTTTATCTTTTCTGGTGTTTGGATGGTAATGTGAAAGTTGAATTGGAAAAGTTGACCACAAAATTGATCGTAAAATAATATTAAAATAAAAATTAATTATGAAAAATAAAAATAGACTGTAATTAGAATGCAAGTGAGATTTACATGATCAAAAAATTAACTGTTTTGTGCTACAACTTATTACAAATGAAATTTATATGACCACAACATTAACTGTAGCACTTTGGAAGTGAGGAAATGATTGTGTAAAAGAGAAAAGAGAAAAGTAAAAAGGGTTTTCTTATTTTCCTTTTCCGGTGTTTGGATGGATAGAGAAGTGAGCAATTATACTTTCCTATTTCCTTACTTCCGCCCACTTCCTTGCTACCAAACAGCCCCTAAGAGAAAACAAACTTGGTCGCGAAACACAAAATTTTTAACATTCGCATGACATGTGCTTAAAGGCTAGGTAACAAGCATGCATGTGCAAGTAGAATGATGATATATACGCATAAACTGGTGCAACGATGAATTTTGCACAAGAGATCAAACAAAGCGTGCCATGCTTCAAACGGTAGAAAACATCGACAAGTAGTCCATTTCGATCTTCTCCATTTCGCGATAAGTACTCCAAAGCTGTAGACATTCCCCTTTCTTGAGACTTTTCGAGCCATCCATCAGCGTGAACTGGAGGACGAGCGCCCTGAAGTTCAAGTTGGAACAAGTGCTGAGGATTTTAACAAGGTTTCTGTGGCGAACCATGCATAAAGTATGACATTCAACGTCGAAACTCTTTGAAGCTCCCTCAACTTCAAGATTCAAGACCTTTATCGCGGTCAGGGGCGGCTCAACCTCTAGGCAATTGAGGCAGTCGCCTAGGGCCCCCAAATATAATGGGGCCTCCAAAATTATAATATAAATTAGTATTTAACTAAAATAAGAAATATAAATATAGAAAATGTTTTTTATTTGTTCAAGTGGGCGTTCCGGAGTGGTTATTGGACATGACTAGAATTGTGTGGGCTTTGTCTGCGCGAGTTTGAATCCTTTCATCCACGCTTTTTAAAAGCATGAGTTTCTTTCACTTTTCCAAGCTAATATCCTCTACTCCCTATAACTATTTAATTATAATTAAAGAGGAGTCTCTTCTACTTCCTCAGCTGCCTTTTTCACTCTCCCTAACTATTTAATTATAATTAGAGAATTTTTCAAAATTAAACTCTCTCTGTGCAGCCTCGCTCTTCGCCGCCCCGTCGCCCAGACCTCAGATTGACGGCATGGCCTGCAACTGTTCTATAGAAAAAGATACATTAACAAAACTTGAATACAAAAACTTGATTAAAAATTTTGCATCTTAAAAAGCTAGAAGAATTATTTTTCAATAAAATAATAATTAAATAAAATATTAGTTAATATTAATTACTTTTTAAAGTATATTTTAAAAGGGCCCATTTGAAATTTTCGCCTAAGATCCCTTAAAAATTGAGCCGCCCCTGATCGCGGTGACTAGCCCATTGTTTGAACATCCTCTGTACACGGACCCAAAATTCCCCTTTCCAATATGTTTGCCTCGCTGAAGTTATCAGTGGCCGAGCAAGCCCGTGGTATGATATCAAGCTATGGTTACCGTTAGTAGGAGATGATGTGCTTGTAGGAGCTATCCCCTTGCTTCGCTTGCAATGTGATCTTAGTAAGACGCAAGTGTAGACGATAAGGATTATAACGAGAGTAAAAGCAGGTAGGATGTTCTTTAAGCAAATGCACCATATTGTCCGAATAAACACCATTTGGAGCACAAGATACCGAAGATTGGCAAAGGAATTAGGTAACACCTGAGAGATCATTGCACGAAAGGTTCGAAAGCTCGATGTTGATGAGCTCGCTAAATGATTGAGGAATACTACTATCGAGCGAGTTGTTTGAAATATCCAGATATATTAACATTTGAAACTTCTTCAAAGCAACAGGGATGTTACCTGATAGCCGATTCATCGATAAATCTAATCTATCCAAGGACTTGATGTTCCCCACTCCTAGAAGAGAGGAAGCCATTGAGAAAGTTATGTGATAGATCTAAATCAACAAGGGAAGTAAGACTCCACATGCTATAAGAATTCACGAAGACAATGCATTACTAGTAGCAAATGTTGTATGTTGGGAAATACCGTCGCAGGTTTTCGTGCAAGCACAAGAGTTTTACCGAAGAATAGTTACAAACACAGAAAGAACAAACCAAAGAAAAACAAGCAAGAAAAAGACAAACTTAACGAGGTTCGGCAATTGCCTACGTCCTCGGGATAGAAGGGGAGAGAGTTCTAATTAATCAATCAATTATCAGTATAAATACTGGGGACAATATCCCTCTTTATATAACCAAAGAGTCCATGAAAAAAAGAAAACCAACGAACCTGAATTCGTTAAAAAACAAATCCAGAATTAAACTCGAAAGTGCCAGGTTGACCACATTAGTCCACTAGTGCAATCTCAGTAGTCGATTAGTCTCTCCAACAAAAAGTTGGATAACTACAGTACTCGACTAGGCCAAATACAGTAGTCGACTAATCACCCTAATAGAAAGTTGGATGATTTCAGTAGTTGGCTAACTCAAGCTACAAGTCGACTAGCACTTCTTCTAGTCAACTAATTTGTGCACAACTGCACAGATTTTTCAATCTGCTTATACTTACTCCTTGTACTCATGTTCCTCCCTCTTGGCTATCTCCAAAGAATTAAAAAAACTCTACCCAATAGATTGTACACTCTTTCCTCACAATTCTCCGTCTCGATGAAGATTTCTCAAATTTAAGCTTAACACAATATAGCAACATGTCGACTCAACCAGGATGCACCAATATGGTTGCCTATGTACCCCCTGCCCGGGGGATCAAGCCATCCGTAGTTCATCCAAACGAGCTCCTCGAAACTTAAGCAACTGGAAGGATATGAAGTAACTTCGTGCAACGCTCGAACTTCACTCCCGGAACAACCTTAGTAAGCATATAGGCGTGATTCTTTTTCGTGTAAATCTTCTTTAGCTCGATGTCATCTTCATCAAGAATCTCCCGAATAAAGTGAAATCTAATGTCAATGTGCTTCATTCTTGCATGATAAATCTGATTATTACCAAATAGATAGTAATCATGCTATCACAATTGATTTTCAATAGTTCCTGATCAATCCCTAAGTCGTCAAGCAATCCTACAAACCAAATTTCCTCCTTTATAACCTCCGTCATGGCCATATATTTGGCCTTCATAGTAGACAAAGTGACAGTAGTGTAGAATAGAGCGCCAACTGTAACACCCCGCTCCCGGAATGCGTACTTAGTTGCGTATCCGTATTTTCGATCATATTTTTTTGATTTGGTTTCAGTATTTGTTTTGTATTATGAATTATTTATATGATGGTTTCGCTGTGGATCTGGATTTGTGGACTCGGAGTCAGCCCTAGTCTGAACCGGGAGTCCGATCCTAGAGTATTTCTCGATTTGGTCATTCTGGTATTCAGATTTGACCGATTTCAGTTTCAAACATCGTTTTCTAATATTTTGGATTTTTTAAGATTTTCTGAAATTTTTCTGAATTAAATTGAAAATCTTCAAAACCGGTTTTGACCAACACCGCTGACCGATTCTCGGATTTTTAATTTATAAACGGAATTGAAATTCTAAAAACGTCTTTCTTGTAACTTCTTAAAATTACATTTTCTATCTAAATACTTTTTTTGAGAATTTTCTAAATTTATCGAAATTCCACTGGATTTGGTGTCGGCCAGTATCACTGGTTGATTCCAGGAATTTTAAATTATAATTGGAATCAAATTTTTGGATTCTGCTTTCATATTACTTCTTAGAATTATATTTTCTTCTTTTAGAAATTTTCTGATATTTTTCAGATTTTATCAAAATCCGGCCGACCCGGTGTACACAGGTATTGACGGTTGACTTCAAAATTTTTATTTTAAAAATGGGATTGAATTTTTGAAAATCGAATTCACTAAAATCTTTATATAATATTTATTATTTTTGAGAATTTTTGGGAGGCTTTCCAAGCTACTTAAATTTTGGACTTTTCCGGAGTTTTCGGTGTTTTCCCAGATACCGGAATTTTATCCAGATATTTTACTTTTCTCTTTTTCCATTTTTCTCTCTCCTCACTAGACGCGAGTTCCACCAACCTGGATTCCGCATTTAATGTAGGGATGCTCTCCATACTGCATTTAATGCTTGTCCTGCAAGATCAACTCTGAATCTTATCACCATGTCTTTTTTGTTTTTCTGGCAAACGCAAATCTCGCGTTTTTCTCCTGGACGCGGATTTTATCTCCGCGTCCAATTCATTTTGCCCAGACGCGGATTTCGTTGCTTGGAGACGCAAGTTTATTTGGTGCGTCTCTTTGTTTTGTAAGGATGGCACATTGGTAATAATCAAACCACCCCATATATATATATACCCCACTCCTTTCTCTCTCTTTCATTATTATTTTCTCTCCTCCTTCTTTCCTCCAACAGCCAACAGAGAGCATGGCAGCAGCAAACGCAGCCATGGCGCTTCCCTTGGCCGGCCATGCTCCACCACTTTTTCTCCTCCATCTCCACCACTTTTTCTCCACCAACTCCTCCATCTTTCTCTCCTCCATCTCCTCCTTCATTCCAACAACAACAACAACCACAACACCATCTTCATCACCATCTTCTTCCTCCATTTCCAACCAAAACAACCTATTACCTCTAAAACTTCACCACCATCTCCACCACCACCTACACCACCTTAGCCACCAACGACCATGCCATCTTCCTCTCCTCGTCGTGTTCTTCCGACGAGCTATTGCTTCGCTCTCCGAAACTCCTTTTACAAAACTCCAAAAATCTAAAATGAGCTAGACTTGCACCCTCTTTACCTTGGGCTTGGTTTTTGGCCGGCCATCTCCGGCCACTTCCGGCCATCTCCGGCCGCCGCCGGCGACCACCAGCCATGGCCGGCTACCACCCCCTTCCCTTCTCTTTTTTCCTTTCCTTTTCTTCTTTCTTTTCCTTCTTTCTTTCTTTCCTTTCTTTTTCCTTTCCTTTTCTTTTCATTTTCCTTTTTTTCTCTGATTTTCCTCCCAAAACTGCGTCCCACACTTCTTTTCCTGCGTCTCTCCCTTATTTTCCTGTCTCTCTATTCCCCTGTTGTGTAATTGATAGACGTGGAGCACACCCCGCGTCTAAGTAAATCTTTAACGCGGCCTTCGCGTTCTTGCATCGACGCAACGCGGAGCCGTACCCGCATCTGTGTCCTTCTCGTGTCAACATGACGCGGAGCTCATGCCCGCTTCTGTGTTCTTCTCGTGTTAACGCGACGCGGAACCCACGTCCGCGCCCGCGTTCTTCCCGTGTTATAACTTGAACGCGGGTCTCGAATCTCGCGTTTGTGGCATCTACGCGACGTGACTCCCGCGTCTGCGACCCCGCGTCTCACTCTCAAACTCGCGTCCCCCTATACATACACTCTCCCTCCCTGTACACACTCTCTCTCCATGTACTTCTCTCTTTAGTTCTCTCTTTCTCTTTCCTCTCTCTCATTCTCCTTCTCTCTCTTGATTTTCTCCTCTCTCTATCACTTTCTCTTTAACGCGTTGACGCGTTAATTTTCTGGATTCCAGAAATCAGGGATTTTGCCGTGTTTTCCAAGGATTTAGGCGAGTGTTCTCGCTTTCCTCTTGGCTTTCCCGGTTCGTCGGATCGACTTGATTATCTTATATATTTGTATCTGAACTAACACCTTCTCTGCAGGTACCCTAACCTCTGGGTACAACCTTTGAGGTTTAAAGTCCTCTGGACTTTCTGTATGCTACGCCTGGTAGGCGGACCTAGCGTCAACACTTTACCGCTTACTCCGTTCGAGTGTAATTACCCCGTGAGCATGGCTTTCCGTGAGTAGTAGTATAGCGTTCATACGCTTACTGCGACACGTGTGTCTAGCTATGCTGCGAGCGGTAACCACGCCGAGCGTGATAGCATTTAGTGTTGTACATTAGCTTCGCTCCAGCTTGCTCAGCTCTGCTTGATTGTGCTTAGCTATTACTCTATCGCTTGCCAAGTACATGCTTGATGTGTTAACACTTGACATGCTCTTACTTTATACCTATCATCTACCATGCTAATACCTGACACCTGTCTGTATCACTTGTCAACTGATGTGCCATCATCTGACACCCGACTTGCTACTTGACACTTGCTTCTTACTATGACATGATTTATCACTTGCCTCTTGACATATTAATACTTGACCTGTGATTATCACATTTACGGGAATACTATACTTGTTATCCTGCATTACATGCAGTGACTTGAATATTGTACTTGTTATCCTGTATTATATATACAGTGACCTGAATCTATAGTACTCATGTACTCCTGAATTCCTGATCATGTCTTGTACCTGCTATTCCCGTAAATTTGATAACTACACAATAAATCATAAAAAGGAACAACTTGCATCGGGTCGGGGGAAACTTGCGGCTATCAATATATGTTCGTGTTTACAGTGGTACTAGGCATGTTGTGCAACTAAAACTTCCGGTCTGACCTGTGGGCCTCCAGGCGACCGAGGGGAGTGCTGGCTCCCTCCTTCTTGGTACCATCTTGATAAGGGCATTCTATAGACCCTCCTGATCGCCTTGCGGCAGGTTCCGTCCACCAAGCAACGGAACAATCTGGGCCGTGGTCCCGGGTATGTACGGGACCCACTGTAAATATTGTTCGTTGATACCCCCGTTGGTTTTCAATAACAACCTTGCTTTACTCAGATGTGGATATATGTGCGCTGGGACGCTAGTTCACATATCTAGACATCAGGGTAAGACGAGTAATAATAATAATAAAGATAACAGCTATGGATCTGTAATATGCCTTGCCATGTTTGCTTGTATCGGATTTTACTTCGGATTTTCGATTTTATGATTATTATACTATGCCTACTTACTTCCTGCTACATCACCCGTGTTCTATTCCATTAGTCCCATGCTCTTATCTGATCATACTATGAGTCTTCCCTGCTTGATATCATATGCTGTATATCTACTTGCTCCTTTATGCTTGTGCCCACGACACGATTTTCAATGCATGTTTATGATTCAGATTTATCGATACACGTGTGTTTATCTATGCCCGCCATCTGGCTTTCGCATCACCACTCGTCGGGGAGTTCTGACTCCTCTGGATCCTCATGTCCAGGTCTTGAAGCTTGGAGAGTATGGATCCTCCCAGTTGTTGATCAGAGTGGCGCAGTTGAAGCGTGGATCCCCAGCAGACCGTCCGGTGCCCCATCCTTCCAGGCCCCCTACTCGGCTCTAGAGTTTTCCTGTTGTAACTCTGAGCCTCCATTTGTACTATTCATGCATGTATATCACCTTGTATTCTCGCAATTGCGCCTGTTGGTGATGTAATATTATTGTAATATTTATCACTTCATGTGATAACTTTGTAACTGTACTCATGTGTTGGAATGTATAATGCACCACGTGCTTCCGTACTCTGATTCTTGCTTGCCTGTACTGATGCTTAGCGTATATACGTGAGGGTATTTCTGACCTGCGTATATACGTCGCAGTAACGTCTTCGTACCCGCCGGATCGGGGCGTTACAGGGTGGTATCAGAGCCTAGGCTCTCACATCCTCAGTACGACCAGTCGGCAAATTAATGGTGAAGAAATTTGCTACTGGAATGCATGAGTCATGGTTATACAATCCAACTACAAGTACAAAGTTATCCATTCTCTCTTGATAATCTTACCCTTGAATCCTGAAGTTCTCCCATCCTTTCATACTTCAGTTTCTCGTTATTCTCAGACCAACTCGGACATGAAAAGACGGGGAAATTATAACGGTTCTAGTTCTTATTGAGGTAGCCCTAATGGAGGATGTTTTGATTTGAGACAATTTCTGCAAAATATGATAAGAAACTAACAAGAACAGATGAAGGTCCCACACCAAAGATTATTGGTTGCACTCCGGAAGCTGAAGCCAGGCAACATGTCAGATTTCAAGAAATTACAGTCGGTAATCTTTTCAAGCATGGAGAAACCCTAGACGCATAGCAGTGGCTGGTGAATACGACAGATCTTCTGAAGGCAACTCGAATCCCTGACGATAACTAAGTGGAAATGACCAAGATTAAGTTGAAAAATGTAGCTAAGACATGGTGGTTGGCGAAAGCAGCGAGACTAGAAAAGCTCATCACTTGAGACCAGTTCTCAAAGGATTTCTATGAGACGATTCTTCTCTGTAATAGCTCAGGAAGAAATGAAGGAATGATTTATCAAATTGCAGTAAGAAAATTGAATTGTAAATAAGTACGCTGCAAATTTCCTAAGGCATAGTCGGTCGGTGTCTTATATGGTGGCCGACAAGGAGAACCGAGCAAGCAATATTTTAGTGAGACCTGAAGATGAGGATCAAGATGTTTCTTATTTCCAAGCAGCTCAAGAACTATTCTCAAGTTTTTGTCATCGCTCGGGAAGTAGAACGGACCCGGAGAAGAAAGATCAGGATGAGATGCAGATGAAGTTGGCGAAGAGACCCTCTCAGTTGATGGAAGTTGAAGACTCAGACAGGCCACTGGGTGCCCCACTAGCTAAACCATCCCTCCAACATTGCCCTCAACATATGACATGTGGGTATTGTCTGAAGCCGGGCACCTACAACACAACCGCCAGAAAGGTTATGAATTATGTCGTATATGGGTCCGAAGATCAGTTGAAAAGTAACTGTTCGTTCAAGGAAACAGAGAACATTACATCGATCTGATTAACCCATCAAGTATCACCATTGGAAGAGAATTCAAGACCTACTGGCAGAGTAAACTCACTTCATCCTCCAACATCAAGCATAAGTCAGGTACAAAAGAGATCAAGAACTAGGGCACATGGTAAAAGGAGGCAAACATATTATCTAACTGAAGAGGAAGTCATGATGCTCAATATCTAAAAAAGGAACCCTGAAAGTACTAACTGTAACTATTGTTCCCATTTTTAGCATGTCCAGGAGTTGGTAAATTCTCTATATCATATCTTCTCATTGCACTATCATCACCAATCTTAGTCCGTCCGTGTCTACCTCCCTATTTCATGATTCCTATCCCTTCTATTTTTACTATTCTGATTTTCATAATCCTTATGCCAACTTAAGATATGCGTAGACTAGTGAGGTAACAGCAGGACAAATGTGGTTCGTTCTCATTATGTTCTAGCGTTCCTCGACTCGGGTACATCAGATTGTCTTATATTGGACAGATCTTCGGCCTCGCATTATATTCTTGTATTTATGGATACATCATGGGAGACCAGTACATCAAGTGGACTAGTCATCGCTTATATAATCAGGTATTCTCAGAGCTGATCTGCCGTCAGGTTATTATTCAGAAGACAGCATTCGAGACTCGTTTCGGTTATTATAATTTCTTGATCGTGTTCTCAGAGCCACTAACTTATGACAGTCTTTATTGATTTGGTGAACCAAAGGCTCCGTGTAACACCCCGCTCCCAGAATACGTACTTAGTTGCGTATTCAGATTTTTTGATCGTATTTTTCGATTGACTTCCTGTATTTTTTTTTGTATTATGAATTGTTTATATGATCGTTTTGTCTTGGATCCGGATTCGTGGACTCAGAGTCTGCCCTTCTCTGAATCGGGGACCCGATCCTAGTGTATTACTCAATTTGGTCTTTCCGGTAATCAGATTTGACCGATTTTAGTTTCAAATATTATTTTCTCATATTTTAGATTTTTTATGATTTTCTGAAATTTTCCTGAATTAAAATGGAAAATCTTCAAAACCGGTGTCGACCAGCACCGCTGACCGACTTCTGGATTTTTAATTTCCAAATGGAGTCAAATTTTGAGAAACCGCTTTCACATATTTTCTTAGAATAATATTTACTATTTTAATTCATTTTCTGGGCATTTTCAGAATTTATCGGATTTCTGCCAGATTCGGTACCGACCGATATTGGCGACAGATTCCAGGATTTTTAATTTAAAACTATAAAGTCTTTCTTAAAACGAATTTCACTGATTCTTAAAATAATATTCTTGATTTTTGAGAATTTTTTCGGGTCGTTCCGAGATACTTGATTTTGGGACGATTTCGGTATTTTCCCGAAAATTTTATGCATCCGCAACCGAATCTCGGGAATCCGCCACTCTAATTATTTTCACTTTTTCTTCCAAGAGAATATCTTCCCTTTTTCATTTCTTTTCTTTTTTCCTTTTTCTTTCCTTTCTTTTCTTTCCACCAAATTCTCCAAACTTCTCCATTCTTCCATTTTCTTCTCCAACCTTCCACCAAAATATCTCCTCCAAAATATCTCCACCTCACCCATCTCCATGGCTGGCCATGATTGGCCAAGAGAAACACCTCACCCTCCACTTTACAATTAAACCCCTCTTTTTCCATTTTTACATCACCTTCACAAATCCAAATCCTATATAAATCTTTCCTTCTTCATTTCACTTCATTTTCTCTTCCTTCTCTTCACCAACACCTTAACCTCCACCAACTCCTTCTTCATCTCCACCATAACAACCACCACTACAACTTCTCCAAACTCCTTACCTTCATCTTCTTCCTCCTCCATCTCCATGGAAACCACCACAACTCCAAAACTCCACCAAAGCTTCCACCTTTTCCTTTACCTTTTCCAAAACTACCACCACCATCAAAACCTCTTCATAAAAACCACCGCTCCATCATCTCCTCAAGGGTTGGCCCCTCCTTTTGGATTGGGGCCGTGCTCTTCTTCGTCGGCAAGACTCAAGGGCCGGCCACTCCTTTTGGATTGGGGCCGAGCTCTTCTTCTTCGTCGTAACATCTCCGATGATTATTCCGGTAATCGTTTACGATTATTCCGGTAATCTTTAACGGTGATGCTACAAACGACAACACTTCCATCTTCATCATCATCCCCTCTACTAATTACCATCACCATCTTCACTTCCACCATTTACTGGTTTGGATTTGGAGTTGGGCCATCTCTGTGTTTCACCCTTTCCCTGTCTCCCTCTCTTTTCCATTTGTTGCTGGTTAGACGCAGAGTTTACCTCCTGCGTCTAGGCCATTCCATAACGCGGCCTTCGCGTTATTGTATCGGCACGACGCGAAGCTAAGTGCCCGCGTCTGTGTTCTATCCTTGTTGGCGTGACGCGGAGTTTATCCCCGCGTCCGCGTTCTCATGCCCTGACTTAAACGCAGGCCCCGAGCCTCGCGTTATGGCACCTTCGCGACGCGATCCCCGCGTCTGTGATTCCCGCGTCTGCTATTCTTGCGACGCGAACCCCGCGTCTGCTATCCCCGCGTCTGTGATTCCCGCGTCTGCTATTCTTGCGACGCGAACCCCGCGTCTGCTATTCCCGCGTCTGTGATTCCCGCGTCTGCTATTCTTGCGACGCGAACCCGCGTCTGCTATTCCCGCGTTTGTGATTCCCGTGTCTGTTATTCCGCGACTTCCGCGTCTGCGACCCCGCGTCTCTCTCTCGGAAGCCCGCGTCTCCCTGTGTCTCTTTCTCTCTCTAGGTTTCTCCCTCTTTCTCTCTCTAACTCTTTCTCTCTCCTCTTCACTTTCTCTCTCCTCATTATATATTATGTTATGGCGCGTGCGCGAGTTCCATGGATTCCAGACTTTTCGGCTTTCCGGTGATTTAGGCGAGTGTCCTCGCTCTCGCCTCCATTTGGTTTCCCCGCTTCGTCGGGTCGACATATATTTTATTCCATGTTTCCATGTATTTTGTATTGGGCTGAGTCCCTGTATCTGTGTATGGCCGAGTGCCAATATCTGGACATGTATTGCTCTGTGACGCATGCTTGTACTAGGGTAGTTTACTTCTTGTACTCATACCATGCCTGTGATGTATTCTACTGCTTCATACCATGCGTGGCCGATCCTTCAACCTCCGGTCACTCACTATCTCGAAAGGGACGTGATTGGGACCGCCAGGTTTCTCAGCTCCGCCTGGTGAGCATGTTTAGCGCTCAGTGCTTTATTCACTAAATTCGTTTAGGCGAGTTGCTGCCGGATTCTCTACTCGTATCTTAATCCGAGTATTCCGTAACCTCACAGAGCGCATTAGTGTCTAAACTCTGTTCGTTGTTTGTGCCTCCAGCTTGTTCAGCTCTGTCTGGTTATCATGATCAGCGTTCAGCACTTTACCACTAGATTCGTCTAGGCGAGTTGCTGCCGGATTTACCGCTCGTACTTCAGTCGAGTCGTCCCGGTAACCTCGCCAGACGCTCCAGTGTTAAATACTGTTTGCTGTCTGTACTTCCAGCTTGCTCAGCTCTGCTTGGTTGTGCTCTGCTACTATTCTACCACCGTGCCATTTCTTCATACCTGTCATTTATGCATGTTACTATTTAACACATGTATATCACCTGTCAGCTGATGTGTTATCACCTAACATCAGACCTGCTACCTTGGCAAGACCCCTTGTTATGTCGTGACTTGCCACCGGATTGTTATCAATCTCTTGACCTGACTGGTTACCTGTCTAATATCAATCTCTTGTCATGCTATCACTTGACACCCAGCATGATATGCTTGACTCTCATGATTATCACGATAACGGGAATGATGACCTGACATCTTGATAGTACAAACTGTACTCCTGATACACATGTGATACATTATAGTACGAACCAGTACTCCTGATATACATGTATTCCTGATATTCCTGACTTGTTCTTGCTCATTCCCGGAATCTGATAATCATCTAATAAACCGTAAAATGAGACAACTTGCATCGGGTCGGGGGAAACTTGCGGCTATCAATATGTGTTCGTGTTTACAGTGGTATTAGGCATGTTGTGCAACTAAAACTTCCTCCGTCTGACCTGTGGGCCCCAGGCGACCGAGGGGAGTGCTGGCTCCCTCCTTCCTGGTACCATCATGATAAGGGCATACATAAGTCCCTCCTGTTTGCCTTGCGGCGGGTTCCGTCCACCAAGCAACGGAACAATCCTGGGCCGTGGTCCCGGGTATGTACGGGACCCACTGTAAACATAGTTCGTTGATACCCCCGCTGGTTTCCAATAACAACCTTGCTTTACTCGGATATGGATCTATGTGTGCTGGGACGCTAGTTCATATAGCTAGATATCAGGGTAAGACGAGTAATAATAAAGTGTCTAATAACCGGCTCTTTAAGTTGTAAGTAGAGGTATGTGGAATGGGACGCATACTGAAGCCTGCGACTTAAACGGCTATGAATCTGTGATATGCCTTACCATATTTGCTTGTCCTGGATTTTACATCGGATTTCCGGTTTTATGATTATTATTATATTAACTGCTCATGCCCTGCTCTATTCCTTGTATCCACCTGCCTCCTGCTCATTATCTTATCATGCCCTGAGTACGGTCGGGTTGTATGTGCTTAGATTATGGTGACATAAGATAAGGGTATATAGATGAGGGTTTCCTTGTTTGGATTATTCCTTCGACGTACTAGTCTTATGGAGCCGTGAACTGAAACCATACAATCAGATTTGCTCGTCCTCGGCTTTATTTGTTTTTATCGCTTTACATATGCTTATCCTTGCTCGCCACTTGGCTTTTGTATCACCACTCGCCTGGGGAGTTTCATCTGACTCCCCTGGATTCTCATGTCCAGGTCATGGAGCTTGGAGCGTGTGGATTCTCCCTGTTGCTGATCAGAGTAGCGCAGCGGTAGCGTGGATTTCCAGCAGATCATCCGAAGCTCTATCCTTCCAGGCCCCCTGTGTGCCTCTCGAGTTTTCCTTTTTGTAAACTCGTGAGTGCCCTTGTACTATTCATTCTTGTATATCTCCTTGTAATCTCGCAATTGCGCATATCAGTGATGTAATATTCATGTAATATTGGATCACTTCTGGTGATAACTTTGTAATTGTACTCATGTGTTGGAATGTATAATGCACCACTTGCTTCCGTACTCTGATTCTTGCCTGTACTGATGCTTAGCGTATATACGTGAAGGTACTTCTGACTTGCGTATATACGTTGCAGTAATGTCTCCGTATCCGCCAGGATCGGGCGTTACACTCCGCTAGCCTCGCCAAGCGAGGGTCGTGTTCTAGTCACCCGTGAACCTAACCGGGTGTGGGCTTTGCTGCACCCTGGTGCTTAGCATTTAGCGTTGTGTTATGCGCTGGCTTCGCCGCGTGAGCTTCGCCATATGCGAGCCTCGCAGAGCGTTAGCTTCGCCGCACCCTAATGTCTAACACCTGAGCTGTGCTACCTCATCTAGGCTTGGCTTCGTCTGTGGCTAGTTCCTTCAGTGCTTAGCACTCTAGCCCGTTCCTCGGATTTCTTATGCCTAGTGTGTTTTCATGGATCCGCTGAACATGGTTTTATCGCTGTATCTGAGCCATCGCCATGATCCATGTCAATGATCCATTCGACCAATCTTGCATTGCTCAGATATCTTCTACATGTTTCCTCTGCAGTCGGGTTACCATTCAAAAGTCAGTATTCAGAATTCTTCACAGTTATTCTATATTCTTGGCTGCGTCTTTCAGAGTTAGTAACGCCCAGTATACAGAAATTCTTAATTATTGGCCCTCTTGATTTATACTCAGTATTATCAGGGTTTTCTTTACCTTAGGTATTCTCGGTCTATTCTCAGGGAATTAGTATGTATGCAGCATATTAGTAATTCTACTGCAGAAGGACAACATCATGCCATGCAGGATTTTATATTTATGGATTTCAGCACTACGGATTCCTATGGATTTCATCAGCTTTGGTTCACAGTCTGATTGAAGTATTATTGATTATCTCACCAAGTTATCTCACTTTATATTATTCAGAATGAGTTAGTTTTTTAAAGTTCTAACAGTGTTCTTTTATAAGTAGACATCAGATCAGTATTATGATGGCACCGTCAGAGGATGTATATATACGGCAGAAGGGCAGAGGTGTCTCAGTTCTAAGTTTACCGTTCAGTCGATTTGGGAGAACGGCTCATAGTTATTCATATCTTGATTGGCATAATCCTCATTCCTAACTTTTTGTGTTCACATTTTACCCCTTATCGAAATTGCGAGGACGCAATTTTTGTAAGATGGATGGAGTGTAACACCCCGCTCCCGGAATGCGTACTTAGTTGCGTATCCGTATTTTTGATCATATTTTTTATTTGATTTCAGTATTTGTTTTGTATTATGAATTATTTATATGATCGTTTTGCTGTGCATCTGGATTTGTGGACTCGGAGTTAGCCCTAGTCTAAACCGGGATTCCGATCCTAGAGTATTGCTCGATTTGGTTATTCTGGTATTCAGATTTGACCAATTTCAGTTTCAAACATCGTTTTCCAATATTTTGGATTTTCTATGATTTTTTGGAATTTTTCTAAATTAAATTGAAAATCTTCAAAATCGGTGTTGACCGACACCGCTGATTGATTCTCAGATTTTTATTTTACAAACGGAATTGAAATTCTAAAAACGGCTTTCTTGTAACTTCTTAAAATTACATTTTCTATCTAAATACTTTTTTGAGAATTTTCTAAATTTATCGAAATTCCACTGGATTCGGTGTCGACCAGTATCACTGGTGATTCCAGGAATTTTAGTTTACAATTGGAATCAAATTTCTAGATTCTACTTTCATATTACTTCTTAGAATTATATTTTCTCCTTTTAGGAATTTTCTGAGATTTTTCAGTTTTTATCAAAACGGCCGACCCGGTGTAGACCGGCATTGACTGTTGACTTCAGGATTTTTATTTTGAAAATGGGATTGAATTTCTGAAAATTAATTTCACCAAAAATCTTTATATAATATTTATTATTTTTGAGAATTTTTTGGAGGCTTTCCAAGCTACTTAAATTTTGGACTTTTCCGGAGTTTTCAGTGTTTTCCCAGATACCGGAATTTTATCCAGATATTTTACTTTTCTCTTTTTCTATTTTTCTCTAACCTCGCTAGACGTGAGTTCCACCAACCTGGATTCCGCATTTAATGCAGGGTTGCTCTCCATACTGCATTTAATGCTTGTCCTGCAAGATCAACTCTGAATCTTATCACCATGTCTTTTTGTCTTTTCTGGCAAACGCAAATCTCGCGTTTTCTCCTGGACATGGATTTTACCTCACTTAAAAGACAAAAAGACCCGATGACTCATATGAATGCCTCACTTAAAAGCCTTTCTTTTTGAAAGTGTTCTTGAAGGCACATGAGGATGGGCTTAGATAGTTGAATTCACAACTCTTTCATGAACATCTCTCGAATCATTTTTAATTCATTCTTGCTTCTTCGCGCTTGATGTTTTAACATTCGATTCTACGATTTCTTGAAGAAAAAGACTCAACTCTTCTAACATCTTATGTGCTTTACTTAAAGCTTTCTAAAAGACAACTCTAAGTTTTGCAATTGATCATTTGAGGGACTTAACATTTTAAGAGAAGAAAGAACAATTGAGTAGTGAGATAGTGAGCCCAGACCTTCTTTATTACTACAAACAACAAAACAATTTTCAAGTTTTCTATATCACCTTCTCCAAAAATCTTTTCTAAAAATTGCAATTTTTCTTTCCTTCATCTCTTTCTCTCCATTCTCTTTTTCCTAAAAAACGAACACAACTCCTTATTTCTAAACGATTCACTGAAAGCTTCCATCGCATCCCTCCTTGTGGACACGACCCGTTAGCCACAAGCTACACGGTATATTCTTAACTCATTGGTTGTTCTTTCTTTTAGCAATCAGCCACCAACGACCATGCCATCTTCCTCTCCTCTCGTGTTCTTTCCGACGAGCTATTGCTTTGCTCTCCGAAACTCTTTTTACAAAACTCTAAAAATCTAAAATGAGCTAGACTTGCACCCTCTTTTCTTGGGCTTGGGTTTTTGGCCGGCCATCTCCGGCCGCCGCCGGCGACCACCGGCCATGGCTGGCTACCACCCCCTTCCCTTCTCTTCTTTCCTTTCCTTTTCTTCTTTCTTTTCCTTCTTTCTTTCCTTTCTTTCTTTCTTTCCTTTCTTTTTCCTTTCCTTTTCTTTTCATTTTCCTTTTCTTCTCTGATTTTCCTCCCAAACCTGCGTCCCACACTTCTTTTCCCACGTCTCTCCCTTATTTTCCTGTCTCTCTATTCTCCTGTTGTGTAATTGATAGACGTGGAGCACACCCCGCGTCTAAGTAAATCTTTAACGCGGCCTTCGCGTTCTTGCATCGACGCAACGCGGAGCCGTACCCGCATCTGTGTCCTTCTCGTGTCAACACGACGCGGAGTCATGCCCGCTTCTGTGTTCTTCTCGTGTTAACGCGAAACCCACGTCCGCGCCCGCGTTCTTCCGGTGTTATAACTTGAACGCGGGTCTCGAACCTCGCGTTTGTGGCATCTACGCGACGCGACTCCCGCGTCTGCGACCCCCGCGTCTCACTCTCAAACTCGCGTCCCCCTGTACATACTCTCTCCCTCCCTGTACACACTCTATCTCCATGTACTTCTCTCTTTAGTTCTCTCTTTCTCTTTCCTCTCTCTCATTCTCTTTCTCTCTCTTGATTTTCTCCTCTCTCTATCACTTTCTCTTTAACGCGTTGACGCGTTGATTTTCTGGATTCCAGAAATCAGGGATTTTGCCGTGTTTTCCAAGGATTTAGGCGAGTGTTCTCGCTTTCCTCTTGGCTTTCCCGGTTCGTCGGATCGACTTGATTGTCTTATGTATTTGTATCTGGAACTAACACCTTCTCTGCAGGTACCCTAACCTCTTGGTACAACCTTTGAGGTTTAAAGTCCTCTGGACTTTCTGTATGCTACGCCTGGTAGGCGGACCTAGCGTCAACACTTTACCTCTTACTCCGTTCGAGTGTAATTACCCCGTGAGCATGGCTTCCTGTGAGTAGTAGTATAGCGTTCATACGCTTACTGCGACACGTGTGTCTAGCTACGCTGCGAGCGGTAACCACGCCGAGCGTGATAGCATTTAGTGTTGTACATTAGCTTCGCTCCAGCTTGCTCAGCTCTGCTTGATTGTGCTTAGCTATTACTCTATCGCTTGCCAAGTACATGCTTGATGTGTTAACACTTGACATGCTCTTACTTCATACCTATCATCTACCATGCTAATACCTGACACCTGTCTGTATCACTTGTCAACTGATGTGTCATCACCTGACACCCGACTTGCTACTTGACACTTGCTTCTTACTATGACATGATTTATCACTTGCCTCTTGACATATTAATACTTGACCTGTGATTATCACATTTACGGGAATACTATACTTGTTATCCTGCATTACATGCAGTGACTTGAATCTTGTACTTGTTATCCTGTATTATATATACAGTGACCTGAATCTATAGTACTCATGTACTCCTGAATTTCTGATCATGTCTTGTACCTGCTATTCCCGTAAATTTGATAACTACACAATAAATCATAAAAGGAACAACTTGCATCGGGTCGGGGGAAACTTGCGGCTATCAATATATGTTCGTGTTTACAGTGGTACTAGGCATGTTGTTCAACTAAAACTTCCGGTCTGACCTGTGGGCCTCCAGGCGACCGAGGGGAGTGCTGGCTCCCTCCTTCTTGGTACCATCTTGATAAGGGCATTCTATAAGACCCTCCTGATCGCCTTGCGGCAGGTTCCGTCCACGAAGCAACGGAACAATCCTGGGCCGTGGTCCCGGGTAAGTACGGGACCCACTGTAAATATTGTTCGCTGATACCCCCGTTGGTTTCCAATAACAACCTTGCTTTACTCAGATGTGGATATATGTGCGCTGGGATGCTAGTTCACATATCTAGACATCAGGGTAAGACGAGTAGTAATAATAATAAAAGATAACAGCTATGGATCTGTAATATGCCTTGCCATGTTTGCTTGTATCAGATTTTACTTCGGATTTCCGGTTTTATGATTATTATACTATGCCTACTTACTTCCTGCTACATCACCCGTGTTCTATTCCATTAGTCCCCTGCTCTTATCTGATCATACTATGAGTCTTCCCTGCTTGATATCATATGTTGTATATCTACTTGCTCCTGTATGCTTGTGCCCACGACACGATTTTCAATGCATGTTTATGATTCAGATTTATCGATACACGTGTGTTTATCTATGCCCGCCATCTGGCTTTCGCATCACCACTCGCCGGGGAGTTCTGACTCCTCTGGATCCTCATGTCCAGGTCTTGAAGCTTGGAGAGTATGGATCCTCCCAGTTATTGATCAGAGTTGCGCAGTTGAAGCGTGGATCCCCAGCAGACCGTCTAGTGCCCCATCCTTCCAGGCCCCCTGCTCGGCTCTAGAGTTTTCCTGTTGTAACTCTGAGCCTCCATTTGTACTATTCATACAAGTATATCACCTTGTTTTCTCGCAATTGCGCCTGTTGGTGATGTAATATTATTGTAATATTTATCACTTCCTTTGATAACTTTATAACTGTACTCATGTGTTGGATTGTATAATGCATCACGTGCTTCCGTACTCTGATTCTTACCTGTACTGATGCTTAGAGTATATACGTAAGAGTATTTCTGACCTGCGTATATACGTCGTAGTAACGTCTCCGTACCCGCCAGATCGGGGCGTTACACCAACTCACCGATACTTGAGACAATGTAAACACATACCCATTGTAGACCAGAGCTTGTCGAGGTCTCCAGCATAATCAGAATTTACATATTCGATACACTCTTATTTACCTGTAGTATCTTTTCAAACATCAAACCAACATCTATGATACCTTTGATGTACCATAGAATCCACTTCACTGCCTCCAAATGACTCTTATCGGGATCATGCATGTATCTGCTAACCATTAAGACAGCTTGTGATAAATCAGACCTCGTACACATCATTACATGCATTAAACTACCAACTGCGCAAGGATAGAGTATGTGAGACATATACTCAAGCTCTTCAGCAGTCGTAGGAGACATAGTAGTTTTAATTTAAACTGAGAGACCAGTGGTGTACTTACTGACTTTGTGTCACCATTGATGTTGAATTTCTATAGTACTTTTTTCAAATACTCCTTTTTGTCTAGTAAACCTTGTCATTTTTCTGATCTCTCTCAATCTCCATGCCTGCCATCTTCTTTACTTCACTAAAATCCTTCATCTCAAATTCAGAAGACAAGTCTTTCTTTAATTTATCAATCGCGGATCTACTTCTAAAAGTAATGAGCATATCATCTATATATAATATTAGATAAACACAATCTCCACCTGATAGCTTATTGTAATAAACACATAATTTCGTATGTATCTCTTGTCTCTCATGAAGTTGTCGAATTGCTTATACCACTGCCCGGGCGATGGTTTTTAGCCTATAAGGCAATTTTTTTAACTTGTACACCATATTTTCTTTTCCTGCAGTCTTAAATCCTGTAAGCTGAGATATAAAGATCTCATCATCAAGATCGCCATGGAGAAAAGCGGTCTTTACATCGAGCTAATCAAGCTCCAATTCGTACTATGCAACTAGTGCCAACAATATCCGAATCGACGAGTGCTTTACAACAGGTGAGAATGCTTCGCTGTTGTCAATGCCTTCTCGTTGTACGTAACTTTTAGCTACCAATATGGCCTTATAGCGTACAGTATCACTATCACATATCCTTGTTTTTTTTTGCAAACACACACGTACAACCAATAGCCTTCTTTCCTTTGGGCAATTATGTCAATTCTCAAGTATCATTCATGTGAAGAGAGTTCATCTCTTCCATCATGGCATTCTTTCAAATCTTAGACTCTGAACCTCTTAGTTTTTCTATATGTAGACGGGATTGCCTTCTTAACGACTTTGAGAGCATAGGTCATGATCTTGTTAGTAGTGAGCCAGCTGGGCTTACGTGAATTTCTCCAGCTTCTTCTAGTTGCAATGGATTCTTAGACATCACCCATAACATGTCCTTGATCCTCATCATCATCCTGATCGACTATATGATCACTACCCTGTGTCACTGTGGGTATGATCTCAAATGATACTAATCTATCTAGAGATAGTGAAGTAGCATCACTCTCCACCTGCTATGGTATCCTGTCGGTCGTCTTACTCTCCACCTACTGAGAATCTATACGCTTCATCGTTGAAGCCTCATCAAATGTGACATCTCTGATCAAGATAAACTTTATGTCCTTCGAATCTCAAATTTTGTAGCATCTTACTCTTTTCCTAAGGACAAACTTTTTTTGCCCTCGAGTCTAACTTGTCTTCCTTGACATTATAATAGGTCGGACAATCAAGTACCCGAAGTGAGTTAGAATCCTGAGCAACTCTTCCCGACCAAGCTTCCACAGGAGTTTTATCGCTTATCGAAGATGAAGCCAACCTATTAATGAGATAGTAAGCATATGTCAATGCTTCAGCCCAAAAAGATTTCGATATGCTGGCATTGGATAATATGCACAGGGCCTTCTCTAATAATGTCTTGTTCATCCTTTCAGTCATCCTATTTTGTTACGTTATTTTTTTTTTACTGTGAAGTGACTCTCAATGCCTATCATGGCATAGTTTTTGGAAAAGATCGTTTGTGTACTCTTCTTCATTGTCTGAATGGAGTACCTTGATCTTCCTTCTCGTACTCTTCTTCATGTTCCTCTTTCACTCCACAAACAACTCCAGCACTTCCCCTTTGTGCTTCATGGTATATACTCAATATCGTCTAGAGTAATCATCTATAAAAGACACAAAATAGTGGTTACCTCCAATAGATGTCGTCTTCATAAGTCCACAGATATTTTTGAATATAATCTAGAATCCCCTCGATGCAATGAGTTACAGTGCCGAATTCACCTCAGTCTTGTTTTCGATGACGCAATGTTCACAAAAATCTAATTTGCAGGTATTGGCACCTTCCAATAAATCTTATTTTGCAAGAGCTTGCAAAGATTTTTCTCTTATATGCCCAAGCCTCATCTGTCAAAACGGGTGCAATCATTATCTGAATTTGTAGAAGTCGTTACTTGTCCTGTAACCGTGCTACCCTTCAAGTAGCATAGGTTATTGTGTTGGACGCCCTTTAAAATCACCATTGAGCCTCTAGTCATCTGAGAACACCATCTCTAATAGATATTTCAAGACATAATGTTTTCAAAGCACCAACAAAGATAAGATTCATACATACCTCACTTCCTTTAATCTCCGCACCATCTCATCAGACATCTTGATAAGGACTGTATCTATCCCTTTCATGTTACATGGACGATCATCACTCATGACAACAAAACAACCATCTTGCTTCTCAAAACTAGAAAACCAATCTCTATTGGGACATAGATGATAGGTAGCTCCTGTATCTAGCATCCACTCAGAATCACCTGAGTAATCAATAGTAGGAGTAGTGACTGAGAATGAAAATACCGTTAAGTCTGAGTCTGATCCACTTGCATGAAAAATACTACCCGATTGGGTATTGATCACTCTTGCGAGATTTGTCTCGATTTTTGACTCCTTATTCTTATCTTTGATTCTTGGACAATCAACCTTCCAGTGTCCTAACTCTTTGCAGAAGGCGCACTGATTTTTCTTTGAATCTCTGAAACCTGATTTGGATTTCGATCTACCACATTCGCCTTTTTTCTTCTTACTAGAACTCCTGACTCTTATCGTCAACGCTTCTGCTAAAGTACTCTTGGAAGAAAATTGATTGTTCTTTCTCCTCACTTCATAGTTTACAAGAGAAGGTGACATATCACTATAGTTAAGTGTTTATTTATCGTTAATCAAGGTTAAGACGAAGCTCTCATACTCTTCATCAGGAAGAGAATTTAGAAGAATCACCGCCTTGTCATCTTCTTCGATCGCCATATCCACATTAATTAGATCTGCAAGAAGTTTCGTGTAGTTATTCATATGACCATCAATGGAGAGTCCTCTCTTCAATTAGAAACGGTAAAGTCTCCTCTCTTCAAATGCAATCGAGTCTCGATGCTTTTCGTCAGATACTTCTTTTCGAGGATCTCTCACATCTTTCTTGCAGAAGTCTCATACAACATACGATACCTAATGTTTTGTGTCAAACATAACCTGATGACGCCACACGCCGTCCGATTCATCTTGTCATAGTCCTTCTTGAATGTCTCCTTCGGCTTTTCTTCTAGACGTGCAGAGTTTTCGAGGTCCGATGCCGTCAGGGCATCCATCACCTCACATCTCACACATCCTGAAATTGTTTGTGTCGTCAAACTTCACGACATCACTCTTTTTTGGAAGATGACTTACGGATTTCACCGACAATTGACTAACTTGGGCCATCTCTTTATAGATTTCTCAAAACATTGTAGAAAACGATTAATGAAAACAAATCTAAATAGAAAAGATCATATTTTTACCTCTAGCCGAAACTGTAGACAGTCTCTAAAGCGATTTGCTCCACCCAAATGAAAACTCCACGTCGAACCCAAAAGTTATGATACCATTTGTTGGAATCCACAAGAAACAGAGAACAACAGCACACCAGACAACAGCATGAACAAACATAAAGAAAAGAAAGGGAGATCACACGAATTTAATGAGGTTCGGCAATTGCCTACGTTCTTGAGGCCGAAGAGAAGAGAGATCTTATTAATCAATCAATTAAAGAATACAATCAATAGGAACAATACCCCTCTTTATATAACCACATGAACCATGAAGAAAAAAACCAAACACTCTGAATTTCGATCAGAAACGAACTCTGACTCCAATTTGAAAACTATCCAGAGACCAAGCGTTGTTGACAAACTGAGCTAGTATGCACCAATCCCGACTCTCGAAGAATGTCTGTCGACAGCCATGGAGGGTCTGTCGACAGGGCTCTGTCGACAGCCAAGACGTCTTATCGACAAACAAAGTAAATTGTTACTCTCTGTTAGTGTATCCACATATTTGTTTTATTCTAGCACTTTATGTAAACTCTCCATGCTAACACTGAGGAGTTAAAAAAAAATTATCATTAAGATTATATACTCTCCCCACACAACGGAACCTCCCATTCATTCCATCCTAGACAAAAAGTTGCCACATAAGAGTTATAATCAGTGATGAAACCGTTTTTCTTCGTTGAATTCCTCCAGTTCAGTTCACACGGCGCCTGTCTCTATCCATCACCAGCGTGAGACTTCTACCATACATTCACATAGATCACCGTCATCGTTTTAGCGTGCCTTGCCTCGCAAGGTTCTCTTGTACATTTGACCTTGTCGCGTTGATGAAGTCCAGCCTACTAAGCTGTCAAAGAACCTGGAAACTGTCTGTTCGCAGAGTACCAGTCTCCAGCCATCTAAATCTGCATACAGATGTAGTGTGCAACAACAGGACAATATAAGTGGATGCCGGAACAATGGAGGAAGCAGAGATGCAACATTTGTGAGATTTCTTATTGTTCTTTTTTCTGTAGTCTAAACTCATCTACTCTGGCTTCTGTGTTGTTGATGCTAGCACTAATTAGGAATAGTGAACTCTTTGATGAAATTACTTATGTCCCACATACACTTATCTGAAAAATGAGAACAGAGAAATCCATTAGGCATCAGAACTACTATAAGAACTCGAAGTCAATATACTTTCCCCCAGAGTTGACATCAGCCCCTACCGTCCCCTTGCATCAAATGTCTTAGCTTTAAATTAGGAAAGGCAGACCTTTGAATCATATGCCAGATTTTGTTTTTAGGACTAAAACCACTCATCTTCTGAAAAAATAAATTTATGATTGTCCGGAAATGGTGTGGTACTGATCTCTGAAGAAAAATAAATTTCAGGTATCAAATTCTGTACTACATCCTTAAAAAAAAAAAAAGAGGGAACAGAAATGAAATAAATATGCTACATGGAAAATTTTAGATAACATAAAAATTAATCAGTAACGAATGGATCATGTATTTGGACTATTCTTTTTCTGATTTAAAATGGACTAAAGAGAGAGCCTAATGTGAAGTCTTATCTTAAAAAAATTATGTTTGCGCAGGGAGTCAGCTGTTTGTGTTATTGTTTTGAGTTCAATTGTAACCAATAAAAATAGTTCCAATTACATTATTAAGACCTAGGACTGGAATCAGAATTGATAAGGTTTTTTCTTTGAGCCAGTTAGATTACAGTCCAAGGGCAAGGTTGAGTTTGAATTATAGGCCCCAAAAATCTAAAATTCCGAAATATCCCTGTCATAACAGAGCCTGAGCATGAGCTGGTCGATGAGATTTGAAAAGTCGGTATATAAGAAACCCAAAATTCAATCATTTGACTCGGCCAACAGACAGCTGCACCTTTCGAACGGTCTAATGCACGCATCGTGCACAAATTTCCCTTTCACACAATTTTATAATTTGAACTGAAACCAAATCACTTGAACAAAATTTATTCAATTACATCACAAATTATACTCATAATTCATAGAGAAGCAGCAGAAGAGAAGTAGTTTGATCGGAAAGAAACGCACTATCCTCACAATGCATGTTAGAATTTTGCCTTGTTTTTAAGAGGAGATAATGTTACAAGAAAATCCAATTGAGTTGGAGAAGAATGACTTGAAGCAGAAGAAGCAAATCAAGGTGAAGCAGTTTACTTTTTAAACGATTGCGAGTTTTCTTTTCAAGAGGAGTAATAGGATTCAATTCGAGTTTAGAATCCTTCTAAATTAAGGAGATCGACTCCTAAAATGATTGATCCAGATTCTTCAACCATTCAAAAGTCAAAATCATCTAATAGTCCAAATACGTGAGTATTGTAATTGTCTCAATCAAACTGATCTCAAGTAGAAAAAAGGTGGGAACATCAAGGAGATAAGAAGGAAATCAAGTAAAGAGAAGAGCAAAGTAAAGACACATAGAGAGAATGTACACTCTTGTAATCTAAAGGTAGATTTAAGGAAAGGTGAATACTCTTTTTACATCAAAAGGAAAATTAGATCTCTTTGTACTAAGTTATTAATAAAACTCTCTTAAGTTCTTTCCCGTGGACGTAAGCCAAGTTTGGACCAATTCACATTAAATTAAATTATCGTGTGCTTTTTTTTTTTTATTCTTTTATCTGGGTATTGCTTTTTGTTTTACAATAGTTTTTTTTGACAAGTACTGATCATATTGTCAAATTTCGCAAACATTAATCTTAGAAATAACAATTGGTATAATCGAACATTAATTTTCGTCACAACAATTCAAACTATTTTCTCCTTGGAATCAACCGATCACAGAGAGAATTCTTCATCACTGTAGTGAATTCTTGCGTCCCGACAAATCGAGCCCCCTCTCTCTCTTCATTGCCTTCCACTCGAACTATCTGACCAAATTCGCGACAAAGTTCTCTAAATGCAGCATTGCCAACCTGAGCCCGGGGCAAATTCTCCTCCCAACTCCGAGCGGCATCATCTTGATCTCCCCGCTCCCAGTTAGAGGGGACAAGGGAGCAGAGGTTAGCCTTCTTCAGGACCAACTAGAGGAATGTAGAGAGGAAGAATGTGAGGAGGACAAGGGAGCAGAGCTCCATGCTTAGTTTTGTGATGAATTTCTTTATTCTAGTACTTGGTTTTATAGCAATCAACATACAATGTAGGTAGCAAGAAATTTTCTTAACAAGTGCCACATCAGAGGAGGAAGACAGAGAATACACACACAGTTTCATATTCATATCATATATATTAATTATTTACAAATAAATAAAAATATTCAATTCTCATCTGAACAAACGCTCCATTGCTCTTCATACAAGCTTGCATCGAACACAGTACACTAGATTAATCTATGATCAAAGTTCATCAATCTAACGCTGCAAGCAAAATTTACAAACAAAATGCTAGCAAGCTCCACAGCCTGCACACAAAGAACTTATTACAGTGCAACATCATCCGCTGCATGGCAAGTAAAAATAAGCATAAATTCAGACAAAAAATAAATTAAAATCCCTCCTCTTGCTTCTTCCTCCTCGGAATCAGCCGAGCACGCAGAGGATTCTTCATGACGACGGTGAACTCTTGCTTCCCCGACAAGTCGACCGCCTCGCCGTCGACCGCCTTCCACTCGAACTCCCTCACCAAGTTCGCCACAAAGTACTCCAAATTCAGCATGGCTAGCCCGAGCCCGGGGCAAATTCTCCTCCCGACTCCGAACGGCATCATCTTGATCTCCTTGCTCCCCGTTATGTCCATCCGTTCCAGCGACCCGTTGCCGTCGAGGAACCTCTCCGGCCTGAACTCCATCGGATCCTCCCACACCTTCTCGTCCCACTGCATCTCCGCCACCATGAAATTCACCGTCGCGTTCTTCGGTATCACGTACCCTTCGAACTCCACCTCCTCCGACATCGCGTGCGGCAGCACAAAGTGCGACGGCGGGTGCCGCCGCAGCCCTTCGAGAACCACCGCCTTGACGTACGGCATCATGTGCAGGTCCTCCTCCCTGAGCTGCCCGTCCGTCGCCACACTCTCGATCTCTGCCAACATTTTTTTCTGAATCTCCTCGTGCAGCACCAGCTCCGCCATGATCCACTGCAGCGCGGTCGACGTGGTGTCAGTCCCCGCGTTCAGGAACTCGGCGCTGAGCGCCACCATCTCGTCCTCGGTCAGGCTCCTCCCTCCCTCTTCGGCGGGGAGCTTGACGTCCAGCAGCGAGTCCAAGTACGAGTACACGAACCTCTCCTCCGTCTCCTCCTGCTGCTGCTTCTTGTGCTCCCTCCGCGCGTTGATCAGCGGGACGATGACCTCCGTCTGCCGCCTGAGCATCTCCACCGCCGTCTCCAGCCGTTCCTGAAAACAAACTTCGATATGGCGGGAAAGAAATTGAGCACTTTGAGGTTGCTGGAGTAGAGAAGAAGCCTCCTGTGCGCGACCTCGATCTCCCGTATGGCTTTCTCGTCGAGCTTCTCCCCGTAGCACATTAGCGCCAGGAGGCAGAACATGGCGAACTGGAAGCTCTCCATGGCGACCACCGTGCCGTTGTCAGAAGATTCGGACTGGGAGTAGAGATGGTTGATCAAAACAGAGAGAACCCAGTTGCGCCCGGGGGCATAGAGCTTGACGCGAGAGGTGTTGAGGATTTCTGACATGAGGTTGCGGCGGAGGAGACGCCACAAGGGACCGTAGGCGGCGGCGGAGATGATGAGTTGGTCGCCGGAGAGGAAGCGGTTGGCCGGCAGCGGAGTGGGGCGGTTGGAGAAGGCGGTGCCGAGCTCAACGAGGGCCCGGTGGGCTATGCGGCGGTCGGAGATGAAGATGGCGAGGCGGGAGCCGATGCGGAGGGTGACGATGGGGCCGTACTGCTTGAAGAGGTCGCGGAGTACGGGCTCCAGGTCGAGGACGATGTTCTTCTTCAGCCACATGGGGTTGCCGAGGACCGGGACCGCCGGCGGACCAGGCGGGAGTTTGCCCCTCTTCTTCTGGTTCTCTTTGGTTACAAAGAGGAGGAAGATTAAAGTGGAGAAGAAGAGGGAGTGAACAAAGAGCCACGAGTACTCCATGTTTTTGTTGCTGTGGGTTTTGCCTCTTGAGAGGTGGTGCGAT
This sequence comes from Agave tequilana, assembly GCA_038442645.1. Classification (NCBI taxonomy): domain Eukaryota; kingdom Viridiplantae; phylum Streptophyta; class Magnoliopsida; order Asparagales; family Asparagaceae; genus Agave; species Agave tequilana. The sequence continues at coordinate 42,686 of JAVJIF010011313.1, forward strand.
TTATATAGATGGTGGGATTATTGAGGTTATATTTTTCCTTTTTTAATAAAAAAATTAGCTTAGCTACGAAAAGAAAGTGGATATTTTTTTTAATTTCCTTCTGATTTATAAAGGCAAAAATGCTATTTGGCTCCCTTGTTAGCTCCCGCTCTGACTCCCGCGCTGGTGTGGCATGCCACATGCCATGACACATAAGCTCCAACCTCAACCCAAAATTTAAATTTCCCCCCAATTTTAAAATTTGAATTTCCCTCTCAGCCCAAAAAATTAAATTCCTCCCAGCCCCAATTAACAAAATATCCCTCTGTCTCAGTCTAAATCTCTCTCTCTCTCTAGTGTAGATTCGAGCGCCGCCCCTCGCCGTTCATCGTCTCGTCGCCGCTCGTCGCCGCGCGTCGCCATCTGCCCCTCTCTCTTTCTCCATGGCTGTCTGCCCCTGCTCTTTCTCTCTCTCTTCTCTCTCCATCTCTCTCGGCCACCCGTCGCGCTATCGCGAGTTGTGCCTTGCCTTTAGCAAGATTGCAGATTTGGCTGCCCCAGTCAATCATGAATATGATGATGTTAAAAATTGGATAGACATCAAGCTCAAAAAATTACAAATAAGTGAAACATGTCGGAAGCAAAAAGATATTCCAATGACTCATGAGATTGTGGAAGAAGAAAGGAAAGATGAAGAGGATGGCTTGGAAAACATATTGAATCCACTATCTAAGAGTCGTAAAGGGCGGCCTAGGAAAACAGAATTAAGCCTGCAAGTAGGCAGAGCAAAAAGAAATCTGACCATGATGGCAATGTCTCAAATCCTTACATGCTACAATCATGGGGAGTGTATCCGCCGACACAACAATTAACACAGTCTCAAGTAGGTGTTAGAACTTCCCCACAAGAAAGCATGATTTCAAATCCTTACATACTACAGCCAAATATGGTACAACCATAGTCGTAGTCTTTTTCTGAGGACTGCTACCATGGTCGCAATTTTTTATGAGGACTGTGATTAAGTCGCAGTGTTTTTATGAGACTGCTACCATGGTCTCAGTCTTTTCTAAGGACTGCTAACAAGGTCGGTTGCAGTCTTTTTCTGAGGACTGCTACCATGATCGCAGTTTTTTATGAGGACTGTGATTAAGTCACAGTGTTTTTATGAGAACTGCTACCACAGTCGCAGTCTTTTTCTGAAAACTGTTACCAAGGTTGCAGTCTTTTTCTGAGGACTACTACCATGATCGCAGTTTTTATGAGGACTGCTACCATGATCGCAGTTTTTTATAAGGACTGTGATTAAGTCGCAGTGTTTTTATGAGAACTGCTACCACGGTCGCAGTCTTTTTCTGAGGACTACGACCAAGGTCGCGGTTTTTTCTGAGGACTGCGACCAAGGTCGTAGTCTTTTTCTGAGGACTGCTACCATGGTCGATCAAGGTCGCAGTCTTTTTCTGAGGACTGCTACTATGGTCGACCAAGGTCGCAGTCTTTTTCTGAGGACTGCTACCAAGGTCGCAGTTTTTTCTGAGGACTGCGACCAAGGTCGCAGTCTTTTTCTGAAGACTGCTACCAAGATCGCAGTCTTTTCTGAGGACTGCTACCATGGTCGCAGTTTTTTATGAGGACTGCTACCATGGTCGCAGTTTTTTATGAGAACTGTGATTAAGTGGCAGTGTTTTTATGAGAACTGCTACCACGGTCGCAGTCTTTTCTAAGGACTGCGACCAAGGTCGCAGTCTTTTTTTCTGAAGACTGCGGCCAAGACTGCTACCAAGGTCGCAGTCTTTTTCTGAGGACTGCTACCATGGTCGCAGTCCTAATTACACTGAAAATATATATGATTTTAGCATCTCGCATGCATAGTTTAATGATTATTTTCTTATGTTTCAATATTATAGAACTTTGACTCATTTGAGAGTCATGTATTCATGTAATTATGGATGGATGCAAACAATATTTTGTGATGATTCTGCTTGTATTCATGTTCTATTTTTGTATTCATACTTGCAACTATTCAACTACTTGTATTCATTTTCTGTTGAAGGGTCAGCTCTATTGATTCTTGTTCTATTGATGTTTGGCTTCATCCACTTTATTAGCAACTTTTTTTCAGTCGATGATTACTACTGCAGTTCAAAGAAATGAGTTCAACTTTTGATATACGATGTGTTTGATGTTTCTCCTGCTAAAGGTCAGACAGCACACACGTTTCCCTAGCAATCTTCAAGAACTCAAAACAATTATTCATGGAAGAATAATGCAAAAAAATGTATAATTGCAAGCTTCTGATTGTAACTGAGATACATGGATACATAAGCAAATAAACAGAAGTGTGTGAAAACTTTATAATTATTGATCTGAAAACTCCTGTACAGAAACAATATCTATGGTGTATACATTAAATAATACGTGATACATTAAACAATGCATAAAAAATCTGTTTTGATGCGCAGCTCTCAACCTTCTGAGTCTTAGAGAACTCGGCAATAAAACGAAACCAATTACAGACCTGTCACGGTCAACGGGCGGACGAGAGACAGGCGACATTCGATGGGCGGCCGAGAGAGAGAGAGAGAGAGAGAGAGAGAGAGAGTAGGTGCATTCGGCGATGGCGACGCGCGACGGGTGGCCGAGAGAGAGGGAGGGGGAGAGAGAGAGAGAGAGAGAGAGAGAGAGAGAGAGAGCAGGGGCAGACAGCGATGGACAAAGAGATAGGGGCATATGGCGAGGGGCGGCGCTCAGATCTACACTAGAGAGAGAGAGAGATTTAGACTGAGAGAGAGAGAGAGGGATCTATCTTCGTTTTGTTAATTGAGGCTGGGAGGGAATTTAATTTTTTGGGCTGAGAGGGAAATTCAAATTTTGAAATGGGGGGAAATTTAAATTTTTGAGTTGAGGTTGGAGCTTATGTGTCATGTCATGTGGCATGCCACATCAGCACGGGAGCCAGAGCGGAGCCAAATAGCATTTCTCTTTATAAAGGGTTCGGTTTAATAGTACGACCACATGTATAGAATAATAGAATAAAAGCATCAATTACATGTTGACACGTGTATTATATCTTCTTATAATACATTATATATATAATGCATGTGATTCAAAAGTGAATAATTCATACATCACAACGGAAAAATTAAAAAAAACTAAATACAAATTTAAAGGTAGAGAAAACAACATAACATTCAACATTAATTCATACACCGACTATTGTTATTGGTTATGAACTATAATTAGCAGAGCAATTACATCAAAACCATATTTCAAAGTCACCATGCGCCCACCGATGCCGCACAAGCAACAACACGATCTCAATTAACAAAAAAAACAGAGATATTAAACTTATGAAAATGTCCACTTCGGTTCTATAAAAAAGTTATCGTGATATCAGCATATATCTACGGTCCTAAACAGAGAGGCGTGTTCACTAGTTGTTTCACATTTTGTTGTGGTGTTAATATTTGATTACTATCTACTTAATAGTTAGAGAGTGGCACTAATTGTGAAATTTGTATTTGGACGGCTGTTTGGATACCGGAGAGTGGTTGGAAGTGAAGAAGTGCAAAGTAAGATTTATATGATCACAAAATTAACTATTTTGAATTGGAACTTATCACCTATGAGATTTACACGATCACAAAATTTCTATAACACCTTGAAAATGGAAAAATAATTGTATACAAAAGAGGAGTAAAGAAAAAATAAAAAAATTTCCCTTTTTTTATTATTTGAATGAACAGAGGAAATGAATAATGAGTTTTTCTCACAATGAATAATGAGTTTTTCTCACTTTCACATTTCCGCACACCCAAACCCCCAAACCAAACCGGCCATCGTTAATAGGCCGAAAATGTGAGTCCTGACAATTGGGCTGGGCGGTTTGAATAGTCTTTGATTTTATTCACAGTGCAAGTGTGGAGGGAATGAATGGAGGCATGTGGTGGTTGTCATAAAGATTTTTAGAGGAAAATATGGAGGGCTCAAAGATCATTCACGGCTGTAATTAGAGAGATGCAGTCAAAGCATGTGAAGGGGAGCAGTTGGTGGAACATGGCGAGTAGTGAGGAAACGGTTGGTAGGAGGGAGGAGGAGAGGGAGAAAATAAATCGAGTGGCTCCATGACAATGAATTCCCATCTCAAAAATAGTAAAGCGTCAGTCAGTGCTGCACCGTCAACTAGAAATTCTTTTTTATTTGAGATTTCTTTTATATCAACAAAATTTTGCTATCAATTTTCATAAGAAAAAATTGTAACAGTCACTTACTTTTCATAAAGAAAAATTCGTTACAGTCACTTACTTTTCTTCATAATTAGGCAAAAAAAATTATCCGTTTATTTTTGTTCGCTACAGTCTCATCCATTTCAGCATAAACAGATTCCACCCAACCATCATTTATTTATATGTTCTTATTTTCTCTATTACCTTTCTCTATCACTCCAAGCATTGCTCTCCCCTCAACGGTCCCCCCCTCCGCCCCCCGCGACATCGCTCTCCCTTCAACGTTGCCCCAATCTTCATTGACATAGCTGTAATCTCTGTGTCTTTCTAATATGGCGAGCTCTAGGTTATTATTTTTTTCAATTTCTTCTTTTTTTGTAAATTTTTTCGTGTTTTGTTGTGGAGATCTGTGATTTTTTTGCGATATTTATCATTTCTTATTAAAATGCTTATGTAGATATACTGTTAGGTTGTTTTTAGCTAATTCGGTTGATTTTTGATGATTTTACAACAGCAAGCGATCTATTATGTTCATTTTATCTGAAATTTGGTCGTATTCTTTTTAAAAAAACACATTCAGGTTGAATTACCGATGATTGTGATCAGATTCGCAGTCCTAAAAAAGCACAATTGTGTATTTTATTGAAGAATGCAATCAGCAGCATCCTCAATAAACACGCTATGTTTATGAATGAGCACTGCGAGCAAGGTCGCAGTTCGAATATAGACTGATCAATGAGGCATTTTTGTGAGAACTGCGATCATAATCACAGTCCTAATAAACACTCAAAAATAAGACATTTTTTATGATGACTGCAACCATTATCGCAGTTCTAATAAATCGCAGTCCTAATAAAGAGAATTGCGATCATGATCGTAATCCTAATAAAGAATCAGAAATATGATATTTTTGTGAGTACTGCAATCATGGTCGCAGTGCTAATAAAGAGAACTGCGATTATAATTGTAATCCTAATAAAGACTCAGAAACATGGCTTTTTTGTGAGGACAAACATGACATTTTTGCGAGGACTGCGATCATGATCGCGATTTTAATAAAGACTCAAAATAAGATATTTTTGTGAGGAATGTGACCGCAGTCCTCAGCTTAATAACGAGGAGGATATTTAAGTTTTTTTTGCCGCTCTAAAGCGTGGTCAACATCGCTTCTGTAATCGATATGTTGGTACCGATTCTCAGTAGCGTTTCTGCACTTGACACGTAGGTGCACGCCTTTTTTAAAAAAGAAATGACTACAGCAAATTAAATTTTGTGAGTGAAACATAAGTGACTGAAACGAAATCCCTTTTTTAATAATCATAAAAATAAATTATCTTAATGAAAATCCATCAAATTTCAAAAAAAGAAAAATATACCAGAAAGAATAGTTATTACAAAATAAAAGTACAATTAAAGAAAAAAGTAAATAAGAAAACTAAATATGAGAAAGTGTAAATTTCTTTTTCTCTTTAAACTTTTCTTCGTATCCCTGACTGCCTTTAAAACCCATGACTTCTCAATTTGAACTAACAATTCATAAGTAGCTCTTGTGATAAAATAATTCATACAGTTCATCAGAAATTTACTATGAAATTCATCATTATCAAACGAAATTGTCTAAGTGGGAATATATCAAATTTATTAAAAAAATTCTCGTAAAATAAGATATATTTATTATCAAATTAACTACATCTATAAAGAAAAAGTGAATAAAAAAAGTAACAAAATTATTGACTTACTTTTTTTTTTTTTGAATCTTCTTCTTTTCTACTTGCATCTATTTTCTTTTTAATTTTGACTTTCTGTTTTTCCTTCTTAGGATTATATAGAGAAGAAACTATCTGAAAATTAGAAATCTAACAAATTTTACAACTATAACATGATTAGAGTAGGAAGTTGAAGAAGACGACTTTTTTTCTTTGACTAAATGTAGAAAATTAAAATTTTTGAGTTGCACTTGAAAGAAAATATTGAGAGAATAGAAGAAGTATGAGAGAAGTTTTTAATTGAGATTCCCTTTTTCTCAATTATGAATTAGTCTAATTTAAAAATCTTTTTAATTAAGATTTTTTTATTATCCATTAATAAGGAGAATTTACTATAACAATACTCAATACACAAATACTATAATGATTTGAAATTTTTTTAAATGAGGTTCTCTTTTTCTTAATCAAAATTGAAGATTTATTATGATAATCTAATGGTCTAAAATCGCTCTCCGTGGAAACAAATTGGTGCTTCTATAAATAGTATAAATATAGATAGATAGATTATTATAATACAAATTATTTGAGAGCCTATAGTTTTTGCAGAAATCTTGAAAAGTAATCTTAAAGGATAGATGACAAAACTTATGGCAATTTTAATTTAGGTGTATCCCTAAACTTTCCTCTACAAAAGTAGATGTTTACTAATTTTGGATTTGAAATTTAATTTAATGTTAAATCAATAATGGCATTGGAGTTCAGTTAAAGAATAATCAGTAGAGAAGTTCAGTAAAAGAGTCAAAGTCCATTTATAATTCATCTAGGAGTTTTGCATTTATTTGAATGGGCCTTTGATGGGAAGAAAATTATATTATAGGCTTCTGAATGGGCCCTAGATGGGGATGAATTAAATACGTAAACTTATTATATGGGGCATGAATGAATTGAGCATTGAATTTGTGAACTGGCCTTTGAGTAAAATAATGTATTATCATTATGCCTGAAATCTTCTGACATTGGCCTTGTACAGTATCTTATGAAATGGACTTGGGCTTTATAAAATGGGCTTTTGAGAAAATGGAATTTAAGGAAGTAAAGTTATTTAATGGGCCTATAATGCAGGGAAAAGTGAATTTAAAATACAACCGCCAAATCTCTAAATCAACACTTACGTCGTAATTAAAAAAAAAAAAAAAACGATCGTCTAACTATAAATTTCTGATTCCGATCTAAAATTAGACATGTGTTAACATTGATATTTATACAGCTACTGTTGTATTACAATAACTATAGGCTTACCTTCCCTCACAAAAGGGAGGTTTCAGATCCTTTGAAAAAAGATCACAATAATATTTTTAATTACTAGTTATTAACTTGCTCATTGCAAAGAGCGTCACTGTCACACTACTGCGCCTTCTTGCGTCAAGTTGAGAGATCAATAACATCGAACATCATCCTCACACACACGATTAAGTTCAGGGCATGGCTCTGATACCAATTGAAGGACTTGGGACACCATCCCAAAAGACTAGTCTTCTAGGTGAAGTTGACCAAATTCTTATACACTTAAGACTATCATCATGTCTAGCTGTTGTGAGACTATTTGTTCGACCCAAATCCCAACTCGTTGGTATACTGATGTGTTACAGGGTGAAACTCGACAAGAAGGCCATTCGAGAGATCAAGGTGGCGCACCGGAGAATTCTTCTCTACTCCAGCAATCTCAACGTTTTGAGGAAACGGTTGAAGATTGCGGTGGAGAACACGATCTGCGTCCCGTCAATTGTGTGCCGGGTTGACGCCGAGGAGAAATAGTCAAGAACTTTAATTTGAGACGTTACAAGTTCAAAACATGTTACACTATTGTTAGATAATGTTTTCTCATCTATAAAATAAGCATTTTGCTTTAAAAAAAAATTTTGTCCTTTCAAAAATTTGATTAAAATTATTTGTTCTTATTTAGATATATCACATACTGTTAAAATATTAAAAGCAAGGTCAACTAGAAAGGGCAAAAAAAAATTTTGAATGAATGAAAAATCAAGAAACTATATTCAACTTCTATTCGATTTTGTATTGAGTTTAAGGTAGCAAAATTCAGGAGATATGTTAAATTTGGATCCGTCAAAATCCATATCTAAACTCAATAAATCATCATAACTTGCTTGGAAAAGAGAATTTCTTTGCCCTCTCTTTCTTGTTTAAAAGTTTCACAAAAAAAGAACTAGCTCAACCTTAATTTAAGGTAAATGGCAATGGGAAAAAAGTTTCCGTTATATTACATAATATTAAAGAGTTTTAGCATCTAAGTTCTTAACAAATCTCTTATTAGCTCCTGACAATATCATATTTGAATATTAGTCTCTCACATATCGCTCCCTTGTTATATATCTCTCTAGCTAAAATATTCGTTTCAAATCAGGAAATATTCTATTACTCTTTAATTATGTTATGATTTTTACCGTATCACCTCTTTTTTTTTTTGCCCTTCTTGTGTTGCTTCAAGTTATTCAACAATCTTCTTGTCTTTTCTTTTTTTTTTTTTATTGATTTGTGTTGCACGTACTCCTCTTCTTAGAACTTTTCTTTTTTTCTCTTTGTTTTATTAATTTTTGTTGCACGTACTCTTCCGAGAATTTTTCTTCTAATTTTTTTGTTCAATCTCATTTGTTGGGCTCTTTATCACTTACGGAACTTCAAAGTTTCGAACAAATTGTTGGGCTCTTTATCACTTATCAGAAATAAAGTCCGAATCCTGAAAGGAGAGACAGATCCGCGCCCAGATATACCTGTCGGTCAAACGGGCGGTCCACCGACCCAAGCACCCGGTCGACCGGTCGGTCGACCGTGTTCAACCGAGAGTTCTTCAAGTCAGTTGGTCGACCGAGCGGTCGACTGTTAACTGCAACGGTCGATCGGGTGGTCGACCGAGCCACCCTGTGCACGTTTTGTGCACACCGGTCGATTTGATCTTTCTGTTGATGGTCTTTTTTTTAAAAAAGATATACAGGGGAAAATATCACTAAACCTGTAAGCATGATTAAACCTACATCTCCTGTCAGGACTACTGAAGGCAATCAAAACATTCATGGTCCTGACAGACCTGCTGCTGAGACCCATATCAATGTGGGTGAGCCTGGAATAGAAGAATCTAGAAGAGACAATGACTGTAATGTGCTGAAAAAGCATTGTGTATGGAGGCTTGATCGAATCAATTACAAGTCTTGGTGTGGTATCATCCGCAGTTGGAACTGGTTCTTCCACATGTGAGTATTAAACGTCTTATATAGAATTGGAAGGTCAATTATTTTTCATTTATTTTTCTATGATTTGATACAAGGTTACCTGGTAACTTAAATGTTTAGCAGTGGTGATTATCTAATAAAATGAATTTCTTGCATTTAATGTTTGTGCAATATATGATAAAGTCAATGTCATCATAATATGGGTATCTTGCATTGCATATCATTCAATGTGGAAGAGAAAAAAGTATATTACTTGCTATGCTGATCTTTCTTTATATGAGAAGAGTGAAGTAGTGAATCTCAGGGTCAATGAAGATTTTCTAGATATCCTATATTAGGGTTTTAATATTTCATTGGCTTACTTTTTTTGTTAATCACACAGCCTTCACAGTTTTCTTACAATTTTCTGTTTCTATTATATATGCTTCGATGAGCGTGCATTGTTACAAAACTCAAATCTTAAACAAAATCGCATTCTGTTGATAGTAGTGAATGTTAAAAGTAGTTTGAACCTCAGTTAAGCATAATTAATAGGACAAGTCCTGAGAGTTAAGTTTAAGACCTGCAACTGGAAATTTTCATTTCTCTATAAATTTTACTTCTTAAGAACTATAGTCACTTGTTAAGCAAAGTAAAACACAGTATTCTTTGTCATTCCAATAATTTTCATACTAGTAGTCACTCTGGCACGTGTGAAAGTCCTTAACCTAGAGCTTTGATAAACAAGATGACACAGAAAATCCTTAAATAGTAGGATAAAGGGACATGGAAACATCAGCATACGTGTGCCACGATGTCTGTATATTGAAATTTAAATTGGTACCTCATAGGTAAGAAATTATGGTACATTATAATTAAGAAACTAAATCAAACTAAGAAATTGGAAAGTCTATTATCAAGCAACGAGCTTCCATGGCAAACTTATTGGTTTTGGCTGTTTCAGATAAGTAAATTCCTCAGGGATGGGTTAATGCCAAGATCATAGTAACAACAAAAATCTTCAGCATTACATGCTCTATTGACAATTAGTTGGTGGCTTGTAGTGTATGAGCTCATTAGTTATTTTGTTACGTTGTTCATGTTAATTTTTATAACATTTTCTCCTTTACTTTATGCTTTCATTCTTTTCTGAAAAGGTTTTACTTCTGCAGTGAATATCTGTGCCTTGGGATTAGCAAATTTAATTGGTGGATTGTTTGCTCATGATGTAAGTATTTCCATTCTCAACCTCGTGAGCATGTTTTTGTGGCTTGAGATTACACATCCTGTGAATGTTCAGTACAGATAGAATTCCTCCATCATTTGTACAGTCTTTCCTTTTTCTTTCATTTTTTTTTTTTTTTGCATTCAGAAAGAGCCACTGAATCTGTACGAATAAGAAATTTATTCACAAATTTGCAGGAAAAGAGTTCCTGACTTGTCTAATTGGGAATAAATTGCCTTAGTTTGGAAATATTAACTTAATGCATAAACCAACTCAAAATTTTCAAATTAGCTCTAATAACTATGGCCATTTCATTATTTTGTGCTTTGCAGCTTTCTGAACTGAGAGGCGCACATGATGCTGAAGCCACAAGCCAAAGGGAAGAACAAGCAGGTCGATACTGGGAGAAGCTCGGAAGGAGAGAAACATTTCAGGCGGCATGTGGTTTTCTCTATACTATCATGCATAATCTTTGGATTGCTACCTCCTGTTATCTATGGCTTTGCATTTAGAAAGAGTGACAACGAGGAGTACAAGCTCATAGCAGTTGCCGCATCTTCCCTACTATGTGTTGCTCTTCTGGAAATTGGAAAGGCCCATGTCAGGCCACAGAAAAATTACATCAAATCTCTATTCTACTACCTTGGAATTGCAGGGACAGCCTCCGGCCTGTCCTATGTAGCCGGGGTAATGAATCCATAGGCTCTGGTGGAGCTCGGCCTGTTCTTCCCAAATACACCTCTCTCTTCCCCGCCTGCTTCCATTGAGCTCTTCAGACTTGGCTTGGGAACTTCAGCGTATGCATCTCTTTAAGTTCGCCCGCTAAAGTTATTATGCACAGCAGCGAGAGAAGAATGGATCGGATATGACAAAAATTGTTGAGTTTTCAGATGATATGCCTTATACAGCTTCTACGATCTTCTGTGTTGATATTGTTTCATTTCTATCATCCTGTGAGCTTGAATGGATCGGATATGACAAAAATTGTTGAGCGCTTCCCTTTTTTTAAGTATGTTTGAAGATTTTGAAGGATTGCTACCATTGTGTCAGTCAAGTTTAAGATCATGTATTTTTCAATTGTTAGCCTAAAGATAGTTGAAAAGTTCAATCAAGGATTGCTACATGTATGTTACATTCTAAATGAAAAAGTTTCTGTTTATAGTTTATTGTGACATTTGCTGCAAGCAACACTTTCAAGAAATTTGGTTCAATTCATTTGCTGCAATTTTTTTGAGATGAAGCCGGGCAGTGAGGGAAGGATTTGAACATCTAACCAACTATCATGGCCGAAAATAAAGACATGGTTGATATATTCAAGATAATTACGTATCTACAAAATACTTCAAACAAACACCACATAATTTTTTTAAATAAAGGGAAAAAAAAATGAAAGAAAGAAAGAAACAAAGCAGGCCAATCTCTCTTTATTTGTTAGGTTCAAATTGTACTTGTTGCAACCTCACTCTCTTCATGTTTCCATCACAGCACACACACACACACACACAAGACAAAAGCATCATTGGACATGGGGCCACTTCTGATAGGAGATTGATCTCAATTGTGTGCCAAACCTTTTTGATTGAGAGAAAGAGGTCACATCCCTCAACAAATAAAGAAAACTACAATTTCTAAACACATCACCACTAATTAGGACACCTTAACTAACTAATTAGCAACTGGCCACCACACACTAATCTAGGCCTCAAAGTGCTGCCTCACATCATCAAGATCAATTCAAACAGTGCAAGTTTGCATAAGCTTTACCTACTCCCATGATAATTAATTAGCAACTTTAGCCCTCATTAGTTAAATGGATGCTTAAGTTGGAGCCACAGGCTGCATGTGTAGCCTCTTCTCTTTGCAAAGCAACAGCCTTTGTGATAGGAATTGGTCAATATTAAACAATAATGATGGTATCATATACACTAGAAGAAGATAAGATTAGGTTAATGATCAAGACATAATGATCTGGTAAAAGTTTGAATTACATGTTGAGGACCACATTGTCCTAGTGTGCTATTATAATGCAAAAACAAAAAAATGGTCATGAGAAAAGTGAATCTTACTCCTCTGCATTTTCGTTAATTTGAAATATGCGAATGACATTATTTTATATTTCTTACAAGCAACTACTCAGTTGTATGAGAACAATATTCATCGAATCTTGTGAGAGTTTCAATGCAATGATAGAGATTTTAAAACGACATGTTAAATTCAAATCAAATCGGGCGAGTTATTATTAGACAAGGATTTGTATCCTACACTTGATTCCCTCTTGGAGCTGAGTTAGTGGCAAGTAGGCACTAGATCCTGATCTTGTCCTTGTCTGTTTGAAAATTTGAACTGTTCACGAATCAGATTTTTTTTTTTTTAAAAAATAAGTTGATTCTCTGGGGTCATTTTTTAGAGGCAAAAGTTGCCACTTGCAATGAGCATTTGAATTAGTATTCCATATTCATTATTAAAGTTTTCCAATATGATTAGGTTTGCTCCCAAAGCTAGTAGTGCTGTTTTGACAATGCTGCAGAATATTTCGCACGTGACTGCCCATGTGACAAACAGGTGTTTTATAACTTTATGCGTAGAATATCACTAATAATCCAAATAATTAATCATTGCTTCTTTTGTACCACTTTTATTTGCTAAACTTTATACTAGTTGATAAAGGCTGTTGAGTTGCGACCTTAACAAATATAATAATGAGCTTAATTAAAGAGAACGGTAATCTTTTGAATCTTGTAGCCTGAGAAGAAAAAAAGAAGAAACTATTTTTCTTTTCTTTTTCTTTATTTCTTCCAAAAGAAAATCTTAGATCTTCTTGGAACTAATTAGATTCAAATTCCAAAACTCCACAACAACAATAGACTTTGATATTTTGATGCATTAAGGTTGCTTATTGAATCATCATTTTTAACGGTGCTTCTTTAGTATTATCACTCATAACTACTTTGCTTCATGTGCTCCTCATATGGTCATCTATTTTATCCCCTAAAATAAAAAATAATAGACTTCACTATTACAAACTTATTATGTAATGGTTGACATTCAAAAATAAGTCATGGATGTTATCCGCAAAAGGATTTAGAATATGATACTAACAAATCAGTCAATCATTTTCCATTTTTCTTGAGTTGGTACACAACCTATTCTTAGATATCCAACCACACTAGTTGCATTTTATTCTGTGGTTGTGTATGATCTACTTGTTCCTAAACAAACTCAAAAAGACATTAAGCACAAGATGCATGCAGTGACATGCACATATAATTAACTGTTGTGCGCACCGGCAACAACCAATAGAGAATCACACAATCTCCATAGCCACAAAACCACCCAAATCACAGAAATCACAAGAGAAGAACACACAATCACAAAACACACGATTTAACGAGGTTCGGCCTGAATGCCTACGTCCTCGGGGCAATCAATGGAGAGATTTATTTGTGGAAGATGATTACAATAACTCTAAGTCTCTTTGAATGCAAGAGTACTCAGAGCAACTACAATTCCCGCAGGTTACAACCCTAGAATCAACATGAGGCTTAAATTCCTCAAAAAACGGATCAACAGATTTTTACCCAGAACCCGTCTGTCGGTCGACCGGGCCGGTCGACCGATCTCCCAATTCTCCAATACCGGTCGACCGGGCCGGTCGACCCAGAAAACCCGAGAGTTGGGTTTTGTCAGTCAAGGACTTCCGGTCGACCGGGCAGTCGACCCAGAAAACCCGAGAGTTGGGTGTTTGTCAGTCAGAGCCCTGCGGTCGACCGGCCGGTCGACCGCGACCGTTCCTGTGCATGCTGTGCACGTCGGTCGACCGACCACTCTGACTTCTGCTGCTGCTGATTTTTCTGCCACTGTCACTTTGCCTTTCCTGGCGGTCTTCGATGACACTTGGCAAGACACTTGGCATGACATCACCTTCCTCAATGTAGTCTCTCCTCCAACAATTCTCCACCTCGGTGAAGATTTCCAAATCTGAGCCGAATTCAGACTCGATAGCGGCTGCACCAACCTGGTTGCCTACGTACCCCTGCCCAAGGGATCAAGCCGTCCGTAGTTCACCCAAATGAGCTTCAGCAAGCTCATTTCACCTGAAGGACATGGAGCAAGTCTTTGCAGTGTGCAAACTTTACCCCCGACACCACCTTTGTAAGCATATCGGCCGGATTCTCCGAAGTGTGAATCTTCAACAAATCAATGTCACCTTCTTCCAGAATCTCCCGAACAAAGTGATACCTGACATCGATGTGCTTCGTTCTTGCATGATAGACCTGGTTCCTTGCCAAGTAAATGGCACTCATGCTGTCACAGTTTATCTTCAAAATATCCTGTTCCACGCCCAAGTCATCAAGCAATCCTTGAAGCCAAATTGCCTCTTTCATGGCCTCTGTCATAGCCATATATTCAGCCTCTGTGGTCGACAACGCGACGGTAAACTGAAGTGTGGAGCGCCAACTCACCGGTGCCTGCGAGAATGTGAAGACATATCCCGTCGTCGACCGACGTTTGTCAAGATCACCTGCATAGTCTGAATCAACATACCCTATGCACTCTTGCTTTCCGGTGTCGTCCTTCTCGAACACTAGGCCTACATCAACAGTTCCCTTGATGTACCTCAGAATCCATTTCACAGCTTCCCAATGACCCTGTCCAGGATCATGCATGTATCGACTCACCATAGAGACTGCCTGTGAAATATCTGACCGCGTACACACCATTGCATACATCAAGCTACCCACCGCATTGGCATATGGAACATGAGACATATGCTCACGCTCTTGAACACTCCTTGGAGACATCTTCGCTGACAATTTGAAGTGCGGCGCCATTGGTGTACTAACAGACTTAGTATCCTTCCCGATATTAAACCTCTGCAGTACCTTCTCCAGATAGCCCTTCTGAGTCAAACTTATCCTGCCAGCTTTCCTGTCTCTTGTGATCTCCATGCCTAATACTTTTCTTGCTTCCCCCAGGTCCTTCATCTCGAACTCTGACAATAACATCTTCTTCAGAGAATCAATAGCAGATCTTGACCTAGAAGCAATCAGCATATCATCTACATAAAGAAGTAGATAGATATATTCACCTGATAGTAACTTGTTGTAATACACACATGGATCAAAATGGCTTCGTGTGTACTTCTTCTTCCTGATGAAGCTGTCAAATCGCTTGTACCACTGTCTAGGAGACTGCTTCAAACCATACAGCGATTTCTTCAGCTTACATACTAAATCTTCCTTCCCTGCAGCTTTATAACCTGTGGGCTGTGTCATATAAATCTCCTCCTCAAGATCGCCGTGGAGAAAGGCGGTCTTCACATCAAGTTGGTCAAGTTCCAACTCATTCTGCGCCACCAAAGCCAATAGAATCCGAATAGACGAGTGTTTAACTACTGGGGAGAACACCTCGTTATAGTCGATTCCTTCTCTCTGAGCGTAGCCTTTAGCCACCAGCCTTGCCTTGTAGCGCACTGCATCCTCTTGGAGAGATCCCTGCTTCTTTGCAAATACCCACTTGCACCCTATGGCCTTCTTCCCCTTGGCAACTTGGTGAGTTCCCATGTGTTGTTCTTATAAAGAGATTTCATCTCTTCATTCATGGCCTCTTTCCACTTCTCTGCTTCTGAACTAATCTCAGCTTCTCTGAATGTATATGGAATAGCCTCTTCAACAACTGGAAGTGCATATGCAACAACCATATCGGTGGTGAGCCAACCAGGTCTCCTAGTATTCCTTCTTGGTCTTCCAACTGCAGTGGGATCTGGAACGGTATCCATGTCTTGCTCCTGACCCTCTTCAACAACTTCAGCATCTTCTTCTGCAACTTGATCACCACCCTGTGTCACATCAGGAATGATCCGAACTGATACTGAATCCTCTAGAGATGGTGGATCTGCATCACTCTCCACCTGCTGCAATAGCTCATTGGTCTTGCTGGTCTCCACCTGCTTAGAGACCGTAGGCTTCATCAGTGAAGCCTCATCGAATGTGACATCCCTGCTGATTATGAATTTGTTGTCCTTTTGGTCCCAAATCTTGAACCCCTTGGTTCCTCGCTTGAAGCCAACGAACACCCCTTTCTTTGCCCTTGGGTCCAACTTGTCTGAAATAACACCTAGAGGGGGGGTGAATAGGTGTTGGCTAATCTAATGGTCACTTAATGCCAAATGATGCAAATAATGCGGAATTAAAACTAAGATGACCAAATAAAACTTCTTTTAATTAAACACTTATGTATAACACAAGAGTGTTGCCGAATTCCCCTTGCGAGGCTCTGGACAAGCTCCTCTAGATTCCCCTTGAAATGGGTTGAGGTGCCGCGTTGGCTCTCTTGGTTGAATACTAGTGTTAACAACAATCCCAAGCAAGTATAGCAATTATGAGCACAAGGGTATATCATGCATATAAGAGATAAAGACTATAAAGTAATGCAAGATATAAGAGACAAAGAGAGAAAGAGAGATAGAGTAAGCAATCGCAAACACAAAGGATTTGTTTCGAGATTCGAGCACACTTGCTCTACATCCCCGCCTTCGACACACGAAGGATTTCCACTATGCACGATCCCAACGGATCTCTCCTTGGTGCCGCAACACCTACAAGCCCTCGGACTCCCAAGTCCCGTACACACGCAAGCTTCACAAGCTCGCCGAGGCCGCACCTCAAACCAAAGAGTTCACAACCGAACTCCAACCACCAACGAGCACACTTGCCCGTCTCCTCAAGGAACAAAGAAAGATCTTTGGTGATCACAACACTTGATCACCTAAAGAGCACTCTCACTACAACACACCTATAGGAATATATAGTAATGGATAGCTCAAGTGTGGTGTGAGAAAAATAAGGAAAGATTTATGGTGAAAAACTCAAAGAATCACTTTTACACTCTCTTAATAAAAACTCCCTTTTAGATGGGAAGTATTTGCTCTCTATTTTGTGGAGAAAACTTCTGAAATGACTTAGAAAAACTGGCTCAAGAAGTCCTCAAAATCTTGACTTCAAACAATGACAAAACCCCCTTTTATAGAGGTCAGAAAAATCTGACCGTTGGGGTCTGTCAGAGCTGCCGGTCGACCGGCCGGTCGACCGCCAACGGTCAAGAATCCGACCGTTGGAGCCTCCGGTCGACCGCCCGGTCGACCGAAACAAACAGAGAGCAGAACTCTCTGCAGCGGTCGACCGTCCGGTCGACCGGACCACTGTGCTGCCAGACGTGCACAAGTCTGTGCACGTCGGTCGACTGCACGGTCGACCGGACCTTGATTCCGTCAACCGCCCAGTCGACCGAACTGGCCTGACAGCCAGCTCTAAGTCTGTGCACAGTTAAGGGATTTGAAATAGGTCTTTTTAACATAATAAAAATCCCAGAAATTCACAGTAAATCCACAAAAATAGTTTCAATCAAAATAAAAACTGTTTTTCTAAAAATATGTTTTTCTAAAACTTGTTTTTCCATAACTTCACAAAATACAAAAACAAGATATTTTGAACTTATTAAAGCATAGTGTGTATGGATATGATCCACTACACAATCATAATGAAATATCTATGTTTTTTATCATAAAGCTCTGAACTTGGTTTTGGTTGAAAGATATGTATGATAGAAATACCAAAAATCAAAGTATATATATTTTGTCACAAAAAAAAATCTTTTTCTAAATAAAAAATTCTTTTCTAAACATGCAAATAAAAATTCTTTTATGAAAGCAATTCTATCAAGAGTGTGTGTGTGATATAGACTTGAGCAATCCACCAACTATCTATCCTTTACATTTTAACTAAAACAAAACAAAATCTTATACCTAGACACAAGTCTTCATCTTCTTGAAGTCTTCACTTGAAGGCTTCTCATCTTCTTGACTTGGTCCAAATGCAATCCACCGAGCTCATCTCTAGATGTGTTCTTGATGCATAGGCTCGTGAATCAACCGGTGCTAGCTTCCAACTTGTCTTTAAATCCTTTGTTGAAGCTCCACACCTACTAAGATCTTGATAATGAATCTGTCACTAATTAAACACAAGATCATTAGTAATCATAACTTCATGAGTTGATCATCATCAAAACTAGGGTGATAGGCCTTTGGGCCAACAATCTCCCCCTTTTTGATGATGACAAAACTCATGAAGTTATATATGCATGGATTAAAGTAAAGCTTCAAAGAAGCTCCCCCTTAACTCATGCATAGACATAAATAAATGGATATGACAATAAAGCACATAAATATGTATGCAATGTATGTAAATACAACATGCCAAGTAATCATAAATCTTATCTCCATACATTTGCAAACCAAATCATATATGCATAACTAACAAGGAAGACAAATACTACTCCCCCTTAAGCAATGAAAACATGCATATATATACTCAAATACTTCTCCCCCTTTTTGTCAATCATCAACAAAGGGTTCAAAGTAAAATCAAATCAAATAAAATTTTTCTCCCCCTTTTTGTCAAAAACAAAAAGATCAAGAAGGGGTAATACAAGTCAATCAATAAAGATTTATATGCAATATACATCCATTAAGAGGAAGACGCTAAGTTAGCTTCCCTACACATATGCGTTACATGAGGAAGGGATGACAAGCCCTAACTCACATAACACATATTATGTAATGCATAAGAGGAGATGTCCCCCTACACACGTATATCATATAAAGAAGAGTTGTCAAGCTCCTCAATTTATAATATACTCAACATGAATCCATATGTAAGAGAGATGTTAAGCTCTCCTTGCATATAGGAAATACAAATCAAACATTTTGAACTTTTCTTATGAAAACAAAATTTTGAAATATCTTAAAATACACAATTTTCTTTTAAGGTACCAAATATAGAACAATCAAATTTTGAATTTTGATACCAATTTTGAAATACAATGCATAAGCTTGAAAATAAATAAGATTTGGAGTAGGCTTAGCATTAACAACTATTGTGCTTTATGTAACGCCCCGATCCCGCAGGTACGGGGACGTTATGGCGACGTACATACGCGAGGTGAAAACACGCTCACGCGTACGTTAAGCCTCAGTACAGTACAATACCTCCATATAGATATGAGATCCAGCATGAAATAAGTACAAGAATACCTGCAGAAAGAAGTCAGCGATCATAATAGATATGAAAAATGGAGACAAATAAGATAACGAAAATAAAATACCAAGATACCTAGGAATAGTCCCGATGCGGAAGCTCCGATGTGACTCCAAGGGACTCTCGGATACTACGGTACGCGGATCTCCAATCTGGGCATGCAAATCCAGGGTCGTCAGAAAACGACCTAGTGAGTGGTAAAATGAAGGAGGCAGTAATATATACAATAGTACAAACACGATAATAATATATAGTACGTGAGGTTGGACTAGTGATACCATATAATAAGGATATATAAACAGTAGAAATAGAGAAACATAAAAGCAGTGCAAATAAATAACAGGTCACCTTTTAATACCATCACTACCTAGCCGGTTATCATCATGTCATATCTATAGTCGTGTCCAGTTATATAATAACTAATGTTGTCTAGTGGTGACGTGATAGAGGTGACTATGATAGTGGTGACGTGATAGAGGTGAACATGCAAATGAGCATATGTCTGTAGTATATGCAATGCAGAATATGCATAGTATGTCACTATATACAGTGTAACATATACCAGGTAATGTAACAAAGTATACATGTGCATGAGTAGTAGGGCACGACAGAAAGTGTAGCAGGAAACAGGAACAGTAGCAATGTATACATGTAACATGATAGCAGATAAATGATCAGGAACAGTAACAAGTATAACTAAACATGTAGCAGGCGGGTCATGTCAAGTCATGTCATTTATACAATAGTAGCAATCAGTACCACCTGGTATTTTAATTACTCTCTTCAGTGTCCCATACCACTGGCAGTTCATACTGGAGCCCGCACTCCAGTCGAACCCATCCGGACATGGCCTACGGGTACCATTATCCAAACGAGAGAGTAACCAAATAACAAGTGTTCCCGACGTCACTATTGTGTATCTTGTTTTATTATGTTAATTGGAAACCCATGGTCGAGGAGTTCTTATCGGGTGGATGTATCCCGTGCATACCCGGGATCACGGCCTTAAACAAGCCCCTGGCTGCCAGGACCAGGGCCCTCCGCTAAGAGGGGAGCATGAATCAAGTAACAAGAGCTCATGGAGCAATTGGTAGGCAGCCCTCCTACCGTCCCCTGCAGTGGGAAAACAATATGGATCCAGTACATCACCCGATAAGATCTAATCAACCATCAAGTCTCCCCCATACCCCAGTTGGCTTTATGATCTGTTATATCAAGTATACAATGTAACAAGAACAATTACTGTACATGATACGGGTAACATGATAACTGGACCTGAGCTTTGTTGATAGCGTAAAACCATATAACGTGAATCAAGAACAATATACATGAACAAGATAACATGAACAATATACCGGGAAACGGGAACAATAGATGTGGGATTCTCACATATAGCATATCAACAGCTCTCATGTCCAGTAACGGGAAATCCGTATCAGTAACAGGCAACAATCATATAACATGGATACGATAACATGGAACAATAATCTGTGTAACATGCACGGTGAGTCATTTAATAATAAGTGAGAAACATTCTATACATGTGTATCTGTAATATGTAAGTATGACATAAATGTATATGATGATCATGCTAACATGAAATGCGATAGTCCGTGCAGTGATGTGTAAACATAACATGCAGGTGTAACAGTGATATGTAAACATGACATGCAGGTGTAACAGTAATATGTACATATGACATGATATGAAATGCGGTAGTCCGTGCATTGGTCTAGCCGTGTACCAGTGTAACATAGTTGTGTAGCTACCATTCTGCAGAGCACTTATCCATGTAATATCAGTGGTCCGTGTATCCTGTACTACCATGTCTTGTGACTTACAGTAATGGTGTCTAGTATGCATGTCTAATAACAGTGTAGTGTCATCGTATATCTGTGGCTCAGAATGCATGTCACGTGACTGTGCTACAATACCTGTCATAAGAGTGGCGGTGTAGGTATGATGACTGAGTCCGAGTGGTCTATGTCAGTGTTTCCTGTTACTACAATTGTTTCGCTATATTATATTACCTAACAATCTTACAGGAATCACCTACTACAATGGGTGTCCAACAAGTACTAGTTAATAATTAATTATCACCGTCTTTTATCCAGAATCCGTGGTATATCAAGCAATGTCACTAAACATGATAAAATATAATTTATAAAAGGAAAACACTCACAAACTGGCTACAGGACTGTAGCTCTCTTCTCCACGATCGCAACGGATCCAGAATCGCCCGAATCGGAGTCCGGATGCTCCCGATATCGCCCGAATACTAAAAGTAATAAAAAGAGGTTAAATATGTAAATAAAAATAAGTTAAATGTAATTAATAAAAGTGAGCAGGGGTTTTCTGCAAAGTTACCTGTAATGGGTTTGGATGCGGGTTTGGACTCATAACGGGTCGGGTTTAGATCCAAACCCAAACCCACAACTTAATGAAATGGGTTAATGGGTAACGGGTTTGTTGGGTTAATAATTAACCCTTATTGGGTTAATGGGTTTGGGATTTACCCAAACCCAAATAACACAAAGGGGGCAGCAGCAGCTTGCTGCTGCCGCCCACAATAGCCAGCCGGCCAGCTGGGCTGGCCGGCGGCGCTGGCTGGCCGCCGGCGGCGGACCTGGCCGCCGGCGGCGGTCGCGGCCTCCGGGCGGTGGTGAGAGAAAGAGGGGGAGAGAAGGAGAGATAGAGAGAGAGTGAGTGAAGGGGGAGGAGTTTACAGGAAAAAGAAAAGAAAAGAAGGGAAGAAGAAGAAGAAGAAGGAGAAGAAGAAAGAGAGGAGGTGGCGGCGACGGCGCCGGCCGTGGCTTGGGCGCGGCGACCGGCGAGCGGCGGTCAGGCCCCCCTCCCTTTTTGCGGGTGGGTCTGTACAGAGAGAGGGGAAGAGATAGGGAGAGGTTAGAGGGAGAGAGAGGGTTTTGGGAGGGAAGTGGAGAGAGAAAATGTGTGAGAGAGAGAGAGATGGATTAGTCTCTCTAATTAGAGAGAGAGAAATAGAGAGAGGGAGAAGAGAAAGGCGGTGGGAGGAAGGCGCTGGAAACCGCCAGAGAAGAGAAGAAGAGAAAGGAAAAGAAAGGAAAGTAAAAGATTAAAATTAATATTTTAATATTATAATATTGTCCTGATATTCGACCAGCTCCGAACGGTGCCCAAAAATGACAGAAAATAGAGAAAAATATTCTGAGACGTAATATGAAGACGGTTTGCAGAAACTCAATCCGGTTTGCAAATTAAAATCCCGGAGTGTCTCGTCGATACGGGTGAGACCGGTTTGGCCGGATTTTCGATAAATTCAGAAAAATTCTCAAAAATACCCAAATGTAGCTCATGAGATTATAAGACATATAGTGAAAGCCGATTCTAAAAATTCTACTTCGTTTGTGAAATAAAAATCAGAAGGCCGGTAATCGGTATCGGTCGACACCGACTACGGAGATTTTCCAAAATAATCCAGAAAATTTCCAGAAAATCCTGAAAAATCTCAAATATTAAAAAATGATTTTTGAAACTGAAAGCAACTCAATCGGACTACCACGGAGGTCAAATCAATTTTGTACGTCGTATCGCGTATCGATACGGTAATACGTACACCGGGGAGCAGGGGGTTACACTTTAAATATGTAAATCAATTTTAGCTTAAGCACACAACAAATCATATATATGTATAAAGGAATTATATCAATGGAAAGTGATACATACATATATATATAGGAAAGCAAAATATGAGTATATACAATAAGAATCATATTGATACCAAATGAAAATATCCAATGATACCAATTGAAAAATTAAGCTTAAGTGTATACATCATATAATCTACCATATGAAGAATTCGAACTAGTTAAATGAAAATGTTTAACAACTAGTACGGAGTCCTTCAATCAAGGAATAAATCAAAAGTTTTTCATAAAACACAAGTAAATCACATGACACTAAAAACACTCTAGTATCCATAAAGTCCATATTGAAAAGATGAGTGTACTAGTGTTATGTGGAACATGGCATTATGAAAAATAGCAACAAAGCTCAATATTCCCCTTTTTTTTTAAAAAAATAGTCACAAATTATCATATATTTTGAAAACATGAAAATCATTAAAAAAAAATTTATTATTACACCAAAATTTATATTTCAAGGTATATGTATATTTTGACAACACAATAAGCATACATACATATCCCTAAAACATAATTGAGTCCATATAAGTAAATTTGCAATAAAGGCAAACGACTCAAAAGGTATACATGTATATCTTAAAGTTTGACAAAATACACATATACATGAAATGAAAACACATGATCATAATACAAATTCAATAAGTGAGAATACAAGTTTAAAGATGTATGTATCATCAAACTAAGCAATACAAGCACATTTCATGGGTTCAAATAAGCATTCAAGCACAAATATAAATAGATTTATTTGTGGCCCATGATATGTACAAGCATAAATCCTAGTGTTGATAATACTAACATATAAACTAATATTCAATACATGAAGCATCAAATTTTGAGAAAAATAGAATCATGTGTAAATCTCAAAAATTATTTGAAGAATAAATAACTAGTATACATTGTTTTTGAAAAACTAGTTAAAGATCCTTCAATTATAACAAATCTTATGTTTTTCATAAACATAACTAGATACACAGAAATTTAAGCACTCATGGTCTATATGGCTCAAAATATATATATATTTTTTTAACAAAAGTGTGAGTGTTAAACTAACATGTAAATAGCATTTTTTTTTTATGAAAATAGTCAATGAAGCTCAAAAAGATCATAAATCACAAATCAACTCAAAAACATTTTTCATCAAATCACTAATCTTCATGGTATATGTATGATTAATCCAATCCTAACAATACACATACATATCCCAAAATAAAAGAGTCTATTAATGATGTTTGCATGAAGGCAAGAGACTCACGGGTATACATGTATATTTATTAGATTTGAATTAAAAGTTCATATACATGAAGTAAATCACTAAAATAGGCAAAACATGTATAAAAGTGAATCATCAAAACTAGTTTATACACATGCATATAGTGGGTACAAATGAGCATGAAGTTCAATTATATATGAGTCAATTGTAATTCACCATTTGTATATGTACACATGCGAGTTTTGATAAAATCTACATTTAAAGCATGTAAATACCGCATGAAGCACATAAAATCTTAAAACATGAACATGCTATGAATATTATGAATGTAAAGAGCATGTACATAAAAATAGGAGTTTAGAAATTGTTACCAACTCCAAAGCTCCAAATATGGTGGTTGCCCCACCAAAGCTCCTTGATAGCGATGCATTCCAAAAGTATGTCCATCAAGTCCATTGCATCCACTACCAAGGCACCAATCCTCTCACGTCTTGTGAGAGCCCTCACCTACATCAAAATCAAAGGGTGGGGTTTTGGTACCCATACTTTCTTGGGTCCTTTGGGGTTAGCTTTATTGCAAGGATCCCAAAATCTTTTATACTTAGCAAAATATAAATGAGGTTTCTTATCAAAACAATATTTTACTAAATGGCCTTTGCGGCCACAATATGTACATGTGTACACCTTAGTATGCTTATGTGTAGGAGTGTGATCATGTTGTGCAACATAAGCAAATGCATGGTTATGATGTGCATGAATGTGTGGAGTTTGTTTCTTTGAAAACATTGACTCCAACCTAGAATGATTAAAAGCACAAGAGTTCAAAGTTGAACTCAAACCATCCATTTTATTTTTCAAATTCTTAATCTCATTAGTTGTGGCATGTAAAGCATGGTGAGATAAAGAATCATTTTTCTTTTTCTTTTGAAAAACATTATCCTTTTCTTTTTCAACAAATTTTCTTTTTAAAGATTTATTTTCTTGTAAAATACTTTCTTTTTGTTGTTCCACCATAGCAATATCATTTTTCAAAATATTGTTCCCTTCACAAAGATCATTCAATTTTGAAAGTAAGGAAACATTTTCATTTTTCAAATCTTTATTTTCCTTTTCTAAACATGCAAGTTTATTTCTAAAAGAATCATTTTCTACATGCATGCAATCAAATTTCTTTTTCAAACTTTTGTTATCTTTTTCTAAGCATGCAATGTTATCTCTAAATGAGTCATGTTCTTTATGCATGCAAGTAATGTCCTTTTTCAAATTTTTATTTTCTTTCTTTTTCATGTCATATTTCTCAAGCAATAATTGGCAAAATAAATTGAGCTCAACATATGACATAATATCATCTTCCTCGGATTCGGAAGTTACCTCAAGGGGTTATCCCCTTGGACCATAAAGCATGCGTTGGAGGTGTTGCTTCCAACGTCCGAGTCACTCCCCGCATAGTATAGATCTTTTTCGCCGAGGGAGGTGATGATGTTCCATACTACAAAAGTCAATTCAACATTAGAAATCCTAGATAAATAATCATCATTTAGGGTTGACTTGATAGCATGAAGGGCTTTTGCATTAGCCTCAAAGTACTTGCTATTATTAAAATATGAATCATTAGTAGTAGCAAGATATACATGAATGCCTAAGGCCTTGTGTAATACCCTGTTCCCGAATACGTACTTAGTTGCGTATTCAGATTTCGATCGTATTTCCTCGATTGTTTCCTGTATTTAGTCTGTATTATGAATTCCTGGTGTGATTGTTTTATCTTGTATTTGGATTCGTGGACTCGGAGTCAGCCCTAGTCTGAGCCGAGGGCCCGATCATAGTGTATTCTTCGATTTGGTATTTATGACATGTAGAATTGACCGATTTCAGTTTTAAATGTTATTTTCCAATATATTGGACTTTCTGTGATTTTCTGGATTTTTCTCGGATTTAATTGAATTTCTTCAAAACCGGTGTCGGCCAGTGCCGCTGACCGATTCTCGGATTTTTATTTCTCAAACTGTTTAGAATTTCATGATAGTCCTTTAGACTTTATTGTTTAGAATCATATTTCTTACTTATATACTTTTTCTAAAGATTTTACGAATTTATGGATTTTCCGCCGGAGTCGGTAGGAGACTGATTCCAGTATTTTTAGTTCCTAAACAGTTTAGAATTTCATGATGGTTCTTTAGACTTTCTTTCTTGGAATCATATTTTCTGACTACATTCTTTTTCTGAGAATTTTATGATTTTATGGAAATTCTTTCGGAGTCGGTAAATCTCAGATTCCGGGATTTTTAACTTTAAAACTATACAGTATTTCTTCGAACGGATTTCACTATTGGTCTTTTTATATTATTCTTGATTTTTGGTTAAATTTTCAGATCATTCAGAGATACTTGAATTTCGGGCATTTTTCCAATATTTACATAATCCTTATTTCCACCTAGATTGCCACCTCATTTCCCACTCACCAACTCACCTAACCCCACTCACACTCCCTCTCACCACAGCCGGCCATGTGTCCAGAGAGGGGACACCTCACCCCCACACAATTGCAAGAAAGCCCTCCACTTCCACCAAAATCCCACTCCCTTTATATAAATCCCAAACTATAAATTCATTGCATTTACAAATTTCCCCTTTTTCCCATTTCTTCACCAAAAGAACTCCTTCAAAAATCCCCTCTCATCTCCTCCACCAAACCCTAATCTCTTCACCACCAACCTCAAGGACTTCAAGAACCCATCTAGGGCTTCATCACAAGGACACCACCTTCAACCATCAACCTCCAAGGCAACACCAAGCTCCAACCTCTTCAAATCAAGCTTCTACAACTCATGGATTGAAGCCACCACCTTCTCCTTGGATCAAGCTCCAATTGAACCCCCTTCTAGTGAGTACCTTACTCACCAAGACCTAGTTAGCTTCCTAATTACTTGTAATAAAAGTCCTTGTAGTCATGTAACCTAAAAATCCCACCTTTAGTTCATCAAGAACTCAAATCAAATCTTTTCATGTGAATTTCTCTAATTACCTAGGCTAACCTATCTTTAGTGTACTTGTGTTGTTAGATCAGGTCCCCTAAAGTGATAAAAAAATCCTACCTTTGGGACATTAGAACAAATCCCCCAAAAATCCTATTTTTAGGTCATTAACACACAAATCTAACCCTTCCATGTGAACATATTAATCACCAGGGCTATTTTCTGTTTTAGTATACTTGTAGTAGTAGATCAGGTCCTATAATGCCATAAAAACCCCACTTTTAACTGTTAGAATCAATCCATGTAGAATTCTGATTTTTCTGCTCTAATAATACAATCTGTTAATGTCTGTCCAAAACTGAAACCAGAATCTTGGGGTTTCTTTCGTAAGGATATTCAATAAGGAATAGGTCATGTAATATACCGTTAGAAAGCTAATCGAGTCTACTTTCCAACGGTTCATACCATGTCATCATCGGATACCTGTAGCTTAAGCTATGACTGGAACATTGAAGGTTGGTCAAAACTGTCCTGCTGCAGAATTCAGCACAGCTGATAGGTTTTTGAATTTCTGGAGCAGTTTGGTTAATCAAAACCTATCATGTAATAGGTCATTGGAAAGGTAGTGGAGTCTAGTTTCTAATAAATCTTTCCTCGTTCTATTCCTATACGTAGAATGAAAGTTATCATATAAACTCCGTTGGTTACACCACTTACACTCCATAAATTGTTATCATGTATCCCCATGTTAGGACTTGTTGATTGATGCATATGTGCTGTTTTAGTCTTGTCTCATGCTTCATACTTGTATTGTATAATATGTTTCACGATGAATCTTATGTTTGGGTCATGTGATTGAACCTTGTACATAATAACCTATTACTTGTAGTACGTTACCCTATTTACCTCATCTTATCAAGTCATGTATGACCATTGTAATTGCCTATTTCATTTCCATGCTTGTACATTGCCGTGATATTATTGCTTTCCTATTTTATAACATGCGTGGCAGACCCTTCGAGGTCGTTGAACCCTAAGTCGTATCTAAGTTTCCACTTGCATTACCTTAACATAACTTCGTCGGTTAACTATCTTCTTTAACACATGTATATCACACAACACATAATATGTTACTACTTGACCCACTGGCATGCCACCCCCTTGTTAGACCATACTGTTATGCCATGATTGACCCGGCCCTTGATACATTTAGTGTCATGTTTTATTGCTTGCTATACATCACCACCTTGTCATGCTATCACCTAAACCAAGCATGATGTACTTGACTTGTGATTGTCATCTTTACGGGAACCTTGACTTGTTATACGGTATCATGATCAGTGACCTGTATTCCTGCTTTATATGCAGTGACCTGTATTCCTGCTTTATATGCAGTGACCTGTATTCCTGCTTTATATGCAGTGACCTGTATTCCTGCTTTATATGCAGTGACCTGTATTCCTGCTTTATATGCAGTGACCTGTATTCCTGCTTTATATGCAGTGACCTGTATTCCTGCTTTATATGCAGTGACCTGTATTCCTGCTTATTACGCAGTGACCTGACTATATATACTTATGTACTCCTGATTCCTGATCATGACCTATTCCTGTCATTCCCGTAAACTGATAATCCGTAATAAACTACAACTTGTATTGGGGTATGGGAGGAAGTGATGGATGCCGGAATGATATCTTGCTTATAGCCTGGGAATATGTTACTTGATTACTTCTACGTACCTCTATAAGTGTAGATGATATCTTGCTTATAGCCTGGGAATATGTTACATGATTACTGCTACGTACCTCTATAAGAAGAGATATCAGTTCTCCATCCACTTCCGATAACAAACCTCGAATGGCTTATATATGGATGTATGTGAGTTGGGATCGATACCGAGACACATACCTAGATATATGGGTTAGACGAGTAATAATAATAAGTGTTCATTATATGCACGAGGATTACGATGATATGAGATAAAGGTATATATATATGAGGGTTTCCTTGTTTGGATTATTCCTTCGACGTACTAGTCTCATAGAGTCGTAATCTGAAACCATATATTCAGATTGTTCACCATGATTATTGTTATGATCACTGTTAGAGATATTGTCATGATTCTTGATATACCATGCATGTTCCAGTTATGTTCCCGGCTTGTGACATTTATTGCTATTTCCATGATTCCAGTGATGATTCCGGTTTTAACTATTGCTTATTCCTGTTTTGGGTTTATGGTTGTGCCTATCATGTATTCCCGTTAGGATTATCATATGGTTTGCAACTCTGATTCTATATGCTTGGGATTGCGGTGGTATGAGACAAGGGTATATTTATGAGGGTTTCCTTGTTTGGATTATTCCTTCGACGTACTAGTCTCATAGGACCGTAACTTAAGCATATACAATCACTTTAGCTCGTAGTTAGCATTACCTTGGATTTCCCGTTTCATGATTATTATATTATACCGTTATTATATTCTATACTCGTGTTTTGACCCTTCTCATGTCTCTTAGCCACTTGGCTTGCAGTTCATTTATTATTATATGTCTTGACCCTTTGGATTTGCACATTCAGGTTCTGTAGCTAGATCAGAGTGGAGTTGTCCACCGTAGCTCGAGCTCTTCTTGCGAGCGGGCATCCTAGCTTCAGCTCCTTGTGCCTGACTTCTCTTGACTCACGAGGTCTCCATCCTACTCGTGAGCTCTTTTGTACTCTTGATGTATATTTTACTTTTGGACTGAGTTGTGATAAAAGACATATGTGTTATGTAATGTTTATCATATACTGTGATGACTTTGTACTGTATCTTTCGTGTTGGCATATGTATGTTTGCCACGTTTCGTGTGCACTCTGATTTCTTGTTGTGCTTTTATGCTTAGCGTATATACGTGGGGGCACTTTCTGACCTTCGTATATGCGTCGCAGTGACGTCCCCGTATCTGTGAAATCGGGGCGTTACAGGTTGGTATCAGAGCCTAGGCTCTTACCTCCATAGTACAACAAGTAGCAAATTCTAGTAATTTGCGGATGCCAACATCAATGTACAAAGTTATCTAGTCCTTCTTGATTTGTCTAATTATTCTTGATTCCTTCCATCATATCCTGAAGTCCTTCTATTTCCTTTTCCACTTCCTCCCAGTCTATCTATTCCTAGCATCGATGGAGAGGAGATCGGGTCGTAGCCACTCCGGATCAGCATCGAATGGAGCAGCAGGGGAGAATATGGATGTATTGAGGGTTATCCAGACCATGATGGAGAATCAGCAGCAGCTGATGGATAACCAGCAGCAGCAGATGGAGAATCAACGGCAGCAGACCGAGCTTCTCCGGCAAGAGATAGCAGCACCTAAGGAACGGAGGCCGGGGAACATATCAGACTTCAGGAGGCTACAGCCAGCTACATTCACGGGTGGAGAGAAACCTTTGGATGCTGAGCAATGGCTGACGGACACATCGGACTTGTTGAATGCAGCCAGGGTTCCACAGGAGAACCAAGTGGAAGTTGCCAAGATTCAGCTAAAGGACATAGCCAGGACTTGGTGGCTAGCAGAGGAGGCCAGACTGGAGAAGCCTGTCACTTGGGACACCTTCTCCAAGAGCTTTTACAACAGATTCTTCCCTGTCACAGCTCAGAAGGACATGGAAGCGCAATTCATCAGACTTCGGCAGGGGAGCAAGTCCGTGGATGAGTACGCCGCGGAATTCCTCAGATTGAGCCGCTTTGCCCCGTACATGGTGACGGATGAAGAGAAGCGGGCAAGCAGATTTCAGCAGGGCCTGCAGATGGACCTACAGGTATTCCTGGTGCCCCAGCAGCTGAAGTCATATGCAGAGGTTCTCACCATCGCTCGGGAAGTAGAGCGTGTACTGGAGAAGAAGAAGGAGAATCAGATGAGGAGCCAGGCCAAGAAGAGGCCTCTTGAGTTGATGGATGAGGAGGATGCAGATAGGGCAGCCCAGGGCCCGAGGATTAAGAGACCATTCCAACCTCCCTTGTCTCAGATTGTGTGTAATTATTGCCACAGGCCCGGGCACTATAAGAGAGATTGTCGAGTAGCCCTGAGATTATGTATGGCGTGTGGGTCAGGGAGTCATATGCTAAGAGGATGCCCACACAGAAAGTTTATACCTGTGGCTCCAATCAGATCAGTACATCCAGCCCCAGCACTTCCAGCACCGCCACTGAGGAGATACCCTGAGCCCGTTGACCGAAGAGTTCCACTACCACCCCAACGGTATGATCATCAGCAGAGAGGGATGAGAGCCAGAACAGATCAGGGCATAGGCCAAGTTCACAGCATGGCAGCAGAGGCTTCAGGTGTTGCAGCAGAGTGGGAAGACCAGCATCCGGAGCAGGAGCCTTAGGATTTCATGGTAACCACTCCCCCATTCCTTGTATTTGAGTTGGTTATCTTCTTTAGTATTATTTCCATTGTCATTCTATCATTGTTAATTCTAGTCCTTCTTGTATTTACCTCCTTCCCTGTTTTGGTTTTATGATGCTTTATTCGTGCCTTCGTCCCCTTTTGGGTCCAATTTACCCCTTATGAAATTGCGAGGACGCAATTTTTTTGTAAGGTGGGTAGATTGTAATACCCTGTTCCCGGAATACGTACTTAGTTGCGTATTCAGATTTCGATCGTATTTCCTCGATTGTTTCCTGTATTTAGTCTGTATTATGAATTCCTGGTGTGATTGTTTTATCTTGTATTTGGATTCGTGGACTCGGAGTCAGCCCTAGTCTGAGCCGAGGGCCCGATCATAGTGTATTCTTCGATTTGGTATTTATGACATGTAGAATTGACCGATTTCAGTTTTAAATGTTATTTTCCAATATATTGGACTTTCTGTGATTTTCTGGATTTTTCTCGGATTTAATTGAATTTCTTCAAAACCGGTGTCGGCCAGTGCCGCTGACCGATTCTCGGATTTTTATTTCTCAAACTGTTTAGAATTTCATGATAGTCCTTTAGACTTTATTGTTTAGAATCATATTTCTTACTTATATACTTTTTCTAAAGATTTTACGAATTTATGGATTTTCCGCCGGAGTCGGTAGGAGACTGATTCCAGTATTTTTAGTTCCTAAACAGTTTAGAATTTCATGATGGTTCTTTAGACTTTCTTTCTTGGAATCATATTTTCTGACTACATTCTTTTTCTGAGAATTTTATGATTTTATGGAAATTCTTTCGGAGTCGGTAAATCTCAGATTCCGGGATTTTTAACTTTAAAACTATACAGTATTTCTTCGAACGGATTTCACTATTGGTCTTTTTATATTATTCTTGATTTTTGGTTAAATTTTCAGATCATTCAGAGATACTTGAATTTCGGGCATTTTTCCAATATTTACATAATCCTTATTTCCACCTAGATTGCCACCTCATTTCCCACTCACCAACTCACCTAACCCCACTCACACTCCCTCTCACCACAGCCGGCCATGTGTCCAGAGAGGGGACACCTCACCCCCACACAATTGCAAGAAAGCCCTCCACTTCCACCAAAATCCCACTCCCTTTATATAAATCCCAAACTATAAATTCATTGCATTTACAAATTTCCCCTTTTTCCCATTTCTTCACCAAAAGAACTCCTTCAAAAATCCCCTCTCATCTCCTCCACCAAACCCTAATCTCTTCACCACCAACCTCAAGGACTTCAAGAACCCATCTAGGGCTTCATCACAAGGACACCACCTTCAACCATCAACCTCCAAGGCAACACCAAGCTCCAACCTCTTCAAATCAAGCTTCTACAACTCATGGATTGAAGCCACCACCTTCTCCTTGGATCAAGCTCCAATTGAACCCCCTTCTAGTGAGTACCTTACTCACCAAGACCTAGTTAGCTTCCTAATTACTTGTAATAAAAGTCCTTGTAGTCATGTAACCTAAAAATCCCACCTTTAGTTCATCAAGAACTCAAATCAAATCTTTTCATGTGAATTTCTCTAATTACCTAGGCTAACCTATCTTTAGTGTACTTGTGTTGTTAGATCAGGTCCCCTAAAGTGATAAAAAAATCCTACCTTTGGGACATTAGAACAAATCCCCAAAAATCCTATTTTTAGGTCATTAACACACAAATCTAACCCTTCCATGTGAACATATTAATCACCAGGGCTATTTTCTGTTTTAGTATACTTGTAGTAGTAGATCAGGTCCTATAATGCCATAAAAACCCCACTTTTAACTGTTAGAATCAATCCATGTAGAATTCTGATTTTTCTGCTCTAATAATACAATCTGTTAATGTCTGTCCAAAACTGAAACCAGAATCTTGGGGTTTCTTTCGTAAGGATATTCAATAAGGAATAGGTCATGTAATATACCGTTAGAAAGCTAATCGAGTCTACTTTCCAACGGTTCATACCATGTCATCATCGGATACCTGTAGCTTAAGCTATGACTGGAACATTGAAGGTTGGTCAAAACTGTCCTGCTGCAGAATTCAGCACAGCTGATAGGTTTTTGAATTTCTGGAGCAGTTTGGTTAATCAAAACCTATCATGTAATAGGTCATTGGAAAGGTAGTGGAGTCTAGTTTCTAATAAATCTTTCCTCGTTCTATTCCTATACGTAGAATGAAAGTTATCATATAAACTCCGTTGGTTACACCACTTACACTCCATAAATTGTTATCATGTATCCCCATGTTAGGACTTGTTGATTGATGCATATGTGCTGTTTTAGTCTTGTCTCATGCTTCATACTTGTATTGTATAATATGTTTCACGATGAATCTTATGTTTGGGTCATGTGATTGAACCTTGTACATAATAACCTATTACTTGTAGTACGTTACCCTATTTACCTCATCTTATCAAGTCATGTATGACCATTGTAATTGCCTATTTCATTTCCATGCTTGTACATTGCCGTGATATTATTGCTTTCCTATTTTATAACATGCGTGGCAGACCCTTCGAGGTCGTTGAACCCTAAGTCGTATCTAAGTTTCCACTTGCATTACCTTAACATAACTTCGTCGGTTAACTATCTTCTTTTAACACATGTATATCACACAACACATAATATGTTACTACTTGACCCACTGGCATGCCACCCCCTTGTTAGACCATACTGTTATGCCATGATTGACCCGGCCCTTGATACATTTAGTGTCATGTTTTATTGCTTGCTATACATCACCACCTTGTCATGCTATCACCTAAACCAAGCATGATGTACTTGACTTGTGATTGTCATCTTTACGGGAACCTTGACTTGTTATACGGTATCATGATCAGTGACCTGTATTCCTGCTTTATATGCAGTGACCTGTATTCCTGCTTTATATGCAGTGACCTGTATTCCTGCTTTATATGCAGTGACCTGTATTCCTGCTTTATATGCAGTGACCTGTATTCCTGCTTTATATGCAGTGACCTGTATTCCTGCTTTATATGCAGTGACCTGTATTCCTGCTTTATATGCAGTGACCTGTATTCCTGCTTATTACGCAGTGACCTGACTATATATACTTATGTACTCCTGATTCCTGATCATGACCTATTCCTGTCATTCCCGTAAACTGATAATCCGTAATAAACTACAACTTGTATTGGGGTATGGGAGGAAGTGATGGATGCCGGAATGATATCTTGCTTATAGCCTGGGAATATGTTACTTGATTACTTCTACGTACCTCTATAAGTGTAGATGATATCTTGCTTATAGCCTGGGAATATGTTACATGATTACTGCTACGTACCTCTATAAGAAGAGATATCAGTTCTCCATCCACTTCCGATAACAAACCTCGAATGGCTTATATATGGATGTATGTGAGTTGGGATCGATACCGAGACACATACCTAGATATATGGGTTAGACGAGTAATAATAATAAGTGTTCATTATATGCACGAGGATTACGATGATATGAGATAAAGGTATATATATATGAGGGTTTCCTTGTTTGGATTATTCCTTCGACGTACTAGTCTCATAGAGTCGTAATCTGAAACCATATATTCAGATTGTTCACCATGATTATTGTTATGATCACTGTTAGAGATATTGTCATGATTCTTGATATACCATGCATGTTCCAGTTATGTTCCCGGCTTGTGACATTTATTGCTATTTCCATGATTCCAGTGATGATTCCGGTTTTAACTATTGCTTATTCCTGTTTTGGGTTTATGGTTGTGCCTATCATGTATTCCCGTTAGGATTATCATATGGTTTGCAACTCTGATTCTATATGCTTGGGATTGCGGTGGTATGAGACAAGGGTATATTTATGAGGGTTTCCTTGTTTGGATTATTCCTTCGACGTACTAGTCTCATAGGACCGTAACTTAAGCATATACAATCACTTTAGCTCGTAGTTAGCATTACCTTGGATTTCCCGTTTCATGATTATTATATTATACCGTTATTATATTCTATACTCGTGTTTTGACCCTTCTCATGTCTCTTAGCCACTTGGCTTGCAGTTCATTTATTATTATATGTCTTGACCCTTTGGATTTGCACATTCAGGTTCTGTAGCTAGATCAGAGTGGAGTTGTCCACCGTAGCTCGAGCTCTTCTTGCGAGCGGGCATCCTAGCTTCAGCTCCTTGTGCCTGACTTCTCTTGACTCACGAGGTCTCCATCCTACTCGTGAGCTCTTTTGTACTCTTGATGTATATTTTACTTTTGGACTGAGTTGTGATAAAAGACATATGTGTTATGTAATGTTTATCATATACTGTGATGACTTTGTACTGTATCTTTCGTGTTGGCATATGTATGTTTGCCACGTTTCGTGTGCACTCTGATTTCTTGTTGTGCTTTTATGCTTAGCGTATATACGTGGGGGCACTTTCTGACCTTCGTATATGCGTCGCAGTGACGTCCCCGTATCTGTGAAATCGGGGCGTTACACCTTGAGGTACAATGACATCTTAACCTTCCAAATGTTGATGTTAAGGATGTCAAAGGTGGGTGGTGACATGAAGTCCATGGTGTGTGTACAAATCTTGTGATTAGCCTAAAAATGAGGATCTTTTACTCTAGGTTGTTAGACCCAAATCAGAGTACCAAGCTCTGATACCAATTGAAATAACACCTAGAGGGGGGGTGAATAGGTGTTGGCTAATCTAATGGTCACTTAATGCCAAATGATGCAAATAATGCGGAATTAAAACTAAGATGACCAAATAAAACTTCTTTTAATTAAACACTTATGTATAACACAAGAGTGTTGCCGAATTCCCCTTACGAGGCTCTGGACAAGCTCCTCTAGATTCCCCTTGAAATGGGTTGAGGTGCCGCGTTGGCTCTCTTGGTTGAATACTAGTGTTAACAACAATCCCAAGCAAGTATAGCAATTATGAGCACAAGGGTATATCATGCATATAAGAGATAAAGACTATAAAGTAATGCAAGATATAAGAGACAAAGAGAGAAAGAGAGATAGAGTAAGTAATCGCAAACACAAAGGATTTGTTTCGAGGTTCGAGCACACTTGCTCTACATCCCCGCCTTCGACACACGAAGGATTTCCACTATGCACGATCCCAACGGATCTCTCCTTGGTGCCGCAACACCTACAAGCCCTCGGACTCCCAAGTCCCGTACACACGCAAGCTTCACAAGCTCGCCGAGGCCGCACCTCAAACCAAAGAGTTCACAACCGAACTCCAACCACCAACGAGCACACTTGCCCGTCTCCTCAAGGAACAAAGAAAGATCTTTGGTGATCACAACACTTGATCACCTAAAGAGCACTCTCACTACAACACACCTATAGGAATATATAGCAATGGATAGCTCAAGTGTGGTGTGAGAAAAACAAGGAAAGATCTATGGTGAAAAACTCAAAGAATCACTTTTTACACTCTCTTAATAAAAACTCCCTTTTAGATGGGAAGTATTTGCTCTCTATTTTGTGGAGAAAACTTCTGAAATGACTTAGAAAAACTGGCTCAAGAAGTCCTCAAAATCTTGGCTTCAAACAATGACAAAACCCCCTTTTATAGAGGTCAGAAAAATCTGACCGTTGGGGTCTGTCAGAGCTGCCGGTCGACCGGCCGGTCGACCGCCAACGGTCAAGAATCCGACCGTTGGAGCCTCCGGTCGACCGCCCGGTCGACCGAAACAAACAGAGAGCAGAACTCTCTGCAGCGGTCGACCGTCCGGTCGACCGGACTACTGTGCTGCCAGACGTGCACAAGTCTGTGCACGTCGGTCGACTGCACGGTCGACCGGACCTTGATTCCGTCGACCGCTCAGTCGACCGAACTGGCCTGACAGCCAGCTCTAAGTCTGTGCACAGTTAAGGGATTTGAAATAGGTCTTTTTAACATAATAAAAATCCCAGAAATTCACAGTAAATCCACAAAAATAGTTTCAATCAAAATAAAAACTGTTTTTCTAAAAATATGTTTTTCTAAAACTTATTTTTCCATAACTTCACAAAATACAAAAACAAGATATTTTGAACTTATTAAAGCATAATGTGTATGGATATGATCCACTACACAATCATAATGAAATATCTATGTTTTTTATCATAAAGCTCTGAACTTGATTTTGGTTGAAAGATATGTATGATAGAAATACCAAAAACCAAAGTATATATATTTTGTCACAAAGAAAAATCTTTTTCTAAATAAAAAATTCTTTTCTAAACATACAAATAAAAATTCTTTTATGAAAGCAATTCTATCAAGAGTGTGTGTGTGATATAAACTTGAGCAATCCACCAACTATCTATCCTTTACATTTTAACTAAAACAAAACAAAATCTTATACCTAGACACAAGTCTTCATCTTCTTGAAGTCTTCACTTGAAGGCTTCTCATCTTCTTGACTTGGTCCAAATGCAATCCACCGAGCTAATCTCTAGATGTGTTCTTGATGCATAGGCTCGTGAATCAACCGGTGCTAGCTTCCAACTTGTCTTTAAATCCTTTGTTGAAGCTCCACACCTACTAAGATCTTGATAATGAATCTGTCACTAATTAAACACAAGATCATTAGTAATCATAACTTCATGAGTTGATCATCATCAAAACTAGGGTGATAGGCCTTTGGGCCAACATTGTCTTCTCTGACGTGGTAGTAGGCTGGACATCCGAAAACCCGTAGCAAATCATAATCCTGAGCAGTTCTTCCTGACCAAGCTTCAAGAGGAGTCTTCCCCCCTATTGCAGACGACGACAACCTGTTCACAAGGTGGCATGCATACCCCAAAGCTTCAGCCCAGAACTTCTTCGGCAGTCCTGCATTGGATAACATACATCGATCCTTCTCTAGCAAAGTTCGGTTCATCCTCTCAGCCACCCCATTTTGTTGCGGATTATCCGGTACTGTGAAGTGTCTCTCGATGCCCTCATCAAGGCATAGCTGTAGGAACGGATCGGATTTGTACTCCCCTCCATTGTCAGAACGGAGAACCTTGATCTTCCTTCCTGTGCTTCTCTCCAGATTAGCCTTCCACTTCACAAACAGCTCTAGGACTTCACCTTTGTGTCGCATAGTGTACACCCAACAGTGCCTAGAGTAGTCATCAATGAACGACACAAAATAGTGGTTACCTCCAATCGATGCAGTCATGGTAGGTCCCCATACATCCGTGTGAACATAGTCAAGAATACCCTCTGTGCAGTGTGAAGCTGTGCCAAACTTCACCTTGGTCTTCTTGCCGATGATGCAATGTTCACATAGATCCAGCTTGCAGGTCTCAGCACCCTTCAGCAACCCTTTCTTCACAAGAGTTTGCATTGATTTCTCCCCTGCATGTCCCAGCCTCATGTGCCACAGCCGGGTTGAATCTTCCTTCTGACTGGTTGAAGCTGTCACCTGCCCTGTCACTGTACTACCCTTCAAATAATACAAGTTGTTACGGCGATTGGCCTTCAACACCACCATCGAGCCCTTTGTCATTTTAAGAACTCCATCCTTAATTGACACTCCGAGCCCCAGTGATTCCAAAACTCCTACAGAGATCAAGTTCCTCTTTAGCTGAGGAACATATCTCACTTCTTTCAATTCCCTTACCATCCCATCAAACATCCTGATTGGAATAGTGCCAACACCCTCCATGATGCATGGGTGATCGTCGCCCATGACGACCGAACACCCCTCTAACTTCTCAAAACTGGTAAACCAGTCTCGATTAGGGCATACATGATATGTTGCACCTGTGTCCAAGATCCACTCGTTCTCCCCCGAGTAACCAATGACAGGAGTGGTGACTGAAAACGAGAACACTGAAGAATCCGAATCTGATCCATCTGCCTGTGATTTGTTGCTTGCAGTTTTTACCACTTTTGCGAGATTTGCTTCAGATTTTGACTCTTTCTTCTTTCCCTTGAATTTTGGACAGTCTACTTTCCAGTGCCCAATCTCTTTGCAGAATGCGCACTGATTTTTCTTGAGATCCCTGAAGCCCGGCCTGGACTTTGATCTTCCCCTAATCTCTTTTCTCTTCCTTGATGAACCTCTACCTCTTACTTCCAATGCCTCTGCTGATGAACTTGTCTGAGAGGGATATCTTTCATTCTTCCTAGTTTCATAACTAATCAATGAAGATGACACCTCATCATAATCCAAGCTCTGCCTTCCATTAAAAAAGGTCAGTGTGAATGTCTCGTACTCCTCTGCAGGTAGTGAATTCAGAAAGATAACAGCCTTATCTTCCTCTTCTAGCTTGACATCCAAATTCAGCAGATCTGTAAGAAGCTTCGTATACCGGTTAATGTGCTCATTGACTGTGCTCCCCTTCTGCATCCTGAACTGATACAGCTTACTCTTAAGCTGCAACCTGGACTCTACACTCTTCTTCAGGTACTTATTTTCAAGGGTTTGCCACAGTTTCTTCGCTGACGTCTCATGTTGCAAAAGGTATTTTATGTTTTGTGACAAGCATGAACGTATCAAGCCACATGCCGATCTGTTCATCTTTGCCCAATCTTCATCAGTGGTAGTGTTCTTCTTCCTCTCCAATAGGAGAATGTCCTCGAGGTTTGATGCATTCAGTGCATTCATAACCTCACATCTCCACATACCGAAATTGTTAGTCCCATTAACTTAACAACTTCAATCCTTGGGTGATTGTTCATTGTCTTAACAGATGCAGTTTCTTCTGCCATTGAGATCTTCTTTTGATTCTCTATTTATGCGGAAGAATAACCAGATTGGAATAAATCTCTACTCAGATAAAAATGGGATTTTTACCTGCCTCTTGAAACCCTAGATCGAGTTTCTCACCGGATCTACTCCAAACACAGATTCAACGAGCCCTCCTTGCGTCCTCCTGAGATCGACACACGATCTCCTAGAACACCAATACCTCTAACCTGAGATCGACACACGATCTCCACCTGATCAGATCTGGAACCCTTCGAATCCTCAGAATCCCAAGCGTAACCTGGATGCTCTGATACCACTTGTTGTGCGCACCGACAACAACCAATAGAGAATCACACAATCTCCACAGCCACAAAACCACCCAAATCACAGAAATCACAAGAGAAGAACACACAATCACAAAACACACGATTTAACGAGGTTCGGCCTGAATGCCTACGTCCTCGGGACAATCAATAGAGAGATTTATTTGTGGAAGATGATTACAATAACTCTAAGTCTCTTTGAATGCAAGAGTACTCAGAGCAACTACAATTCCCGCAGGTTACAAACCCTAGAATCAACATGAGGTTTAAATTCCTCAAAAAACGGATCAGCAGATTTTTACCCAGAACCCGTCTGTCGGTCGACCGGGCCGGTCGACCGACCTCCCAATTCTTCAATACCGGTCGACCGGGCCGGTCGACCCAGAAAACCCGAGAGTTGGGTTTTGTCAGTCAAGGACTTCCGGTCGACCGGGCGGTCGACCCAGAAAACCCGAGAGTTGGGTGTTTGTCAGTCAGAGCCCTGCGGTCGACCGGCCGGTCGACCGCGACCGTTCCTGTGCATGCTGTGCACGTCGGTCGACCGGGCCGGTCGACCGACCACTCTGACTTCTGCTGCTGCTGATTTTTCTGCCACTGTCACTTTGCCTTTCCTGGCGGTCTTCGATGACACTTGGCAAGACACTTGGCATGGCATCACCTTCCTCAATGTAGTCTCTCCTCCAACATTAACAACTACAACAATGATAATATGAACATCAATAGTAGTTAGGTACCTAAGTTTTCTCTTTTCTTAAACATTATAAAATCTAATATCCAAAATTCTTATAAACATAGTCTACCACTAAAATTCTTGAACTGAGTTAGGTATGTTTGCGTTTGTTTGGATAGTTAATCTTTGTCCTAAATACATCATTAATTATTTAAGTTAAATCACCAATCGACAACTGCAGGGGTTGAACCTGGATTAGGGAGAGATATTACCAATAGGCTAACGGGTCGGTTTCATCATATAGACCAATTATCATGATTTTGGTTCTAACTTGCCATATGTACACAAGGTCAAATTTCTCTAAATAAATAAGAACAAATTTAAAAAAAGAAAAATAAGAGATACATAGACCATGGGCATGTTTTGACATGCTAATCCACCTTCTACTTGCACAAGCCTGGCTATTATGTGAATGTGATCAAGCTGTATTACCAAAATCGAAAATCTAATCACGTGTAGCAATTATTTCTTTCTTTCTTTCTTTTTATTTTCTTACTTTCTTTTTAAAAAATTGAAAATTCTTTCGTATGATTTGAGGGTGTTGAATGCAATACGCGAAGATGAATTTGACTAACATATTTGAATCATATTGAACTTAAAAGATTAAAATTTATTTAAATTATTATGATTCAAACTTATTTAACTTGTTTATATATGTCTTGTATTTTTTCTTCAGTGCGAAATAAATAATCCCAACCATACGGTTTTTGTCACATGAAATCCACTTGAAATTGAAAATAATACGAGACACTCCCAACAATATTTGAGTGGCTCCCATGAGATCTTATGACAATGAACTCGATCAACAAACTAATAGACATTGATGAAAACTTACTACATGTACAAACAATGAATATACTCCCTCTGGCCGCTTTTAATGGGCGAATTTTGACCGGACACGAAAATTAAGGAAAAGGAATTGGGTATGATATATTTAGGAAATTTTTAATTTTATCCTTGCATTGGTAATGATGTTTTTGTTATAAAAAGAAAATAAGAGTGACAGTTTTGTTATGGGCCTGTTTGTTTCGTTGCAAAACGTCGCAAGTCGTAATTCGTAAAATGAGAATGGAAAAAGTGAACTGTAGCAGAAAAAATATATTGTGTTTTACGGTGTTTGGTTGATAAAGTGAAGTGTAAATGGAAAAGTATATTGTGTTTTACAGTGTTTGGTTGATAAAGTGAAAGTGTAAAAGTATATTGTGTTTTACGGTGTTTGGTTGGTAATTCAAAATTATAAGTGGAAAAGTTGACCACAAAATTAACTGTAGAAGTGATTTAAATATTATAAATACTATTAAATTAAATCTACTATTGCAAATTAAATTATATTAATAAATTTGAGATAAAAAATTAATAATCTTAATATTTTATTTATAACAATAATATTTATAAAATATTAGTATAAATAGTAAAATATTACTAAAATATTAACTAAATAAATAATATAAAATTTTAAGAAAATCTAAAGAATATTAATAAAATTTTAAGAATACTAATAAAATATAAATATTAAAAATCTTACAAAAATAATAAAATATAGTTATTATATTATAATATTAAAAATACTTGAAAATTATAATAATATAAATTTTATTATAATATTATTGTAATATTATAGAAATATAAAATTAACAAAGTAAAATATAATTATAATTTAATAATATATTATCATTAAAGTATTATTATACTGAATTATTATTACAATATTAACATAATAAAATATTAATATAGTAATAAAATATATTATGATATTAATAAAGTAATTTTTTATATTAAAAAATAAATAAGTAAATATATAGAAAAGTATAATATTGTTATATTAATAAAATATTAACTCTAAATAAAATAATAAAAAATGAAATAAGTATTAATAAAATAATAAAATATTAAATATTAAAACAATATTAAAAACAATAAAAAATTAAAGATTAAAAATATAAAATAATTAAATAATTAAATAAGAAATTAAACACTATTTAAAATATTAAATATTTAATAATATTAAATTATATATTGATTATCAAGTAACTATAAGTGTAATACAAGTGAGAGTTACATGACCACAAAATTAACTGTAGCAACTGCAAGTGAGAAAATATGAGTGTAAAAGTGAGATTTACATGACCACAAATTTAACTGTAGCAACTGCAAGTGGGAAAAGAAGAGTTGCATTTTGCAACTTGTTTTTCAGCGAAACAAACAACGGAAAATGTAAAATAAGTTTTACGACTTGCGTTTTGCGACGTTTTGCGGCGAAACAAACACGCCCTAAACAGAAAAGGTAAGAATATTACTTCGTATTTTATATTGAAAATAATAAAAATACTATTTAGACTGATAAAAATAATATTAAGATTGAAAATATACTATTAATTTGAGATCATTTTTTTTTCCCCCAAAAAGACACTACAATCCCGGACGGAGGGAGTCCATATCAAAACTTGAACAAACAAAAAATAGAAGCTTGAAATTTGGTTTCAAAAAACATGGAACTCTCAAATCAAATCCAACACTTATCACTGAAAGGTACGAAGACGTGCATTGTGACACAAATCCATATACAATAATGACGAAAAGTTGAGAATCCATTGTGTGTGGATCTCTTAAGTTCGGTGAAGTGTCATCTCTCGTTCACAACATTTGATGTGGTCTCTTATCATTTTCCACGGACTTTATCTTTGCAACTTTGAGCACTCCAATTATGGCCGCCACTGATGACTTATTATGCGACACCGACAAAGTTTCAGTCTCATTCAAGTCAGGAATGAGTCAAGGACCGTTGAGAATGAAGGAACTCAGATATGAATTTCTTGACGAAATTAGAAATAAGTCGTCTTTCATGAGTTTGAGATTTTCTTGTTTGTTTTGAATAGAATTATTAATTTCTTAGAAGTGATATTGCTGTTGTTTTCTTTGTTTGGTTGCGATAAAAGGTTGCAACAAAATAAAGAAAGATGTGTGCTTTATCAATTATACCTGTTAAATCAGTTTGAAGAGAATAAAATTTATGAATATTATTGATTGGGATAATATTAAAATGTACAACTATTATAATTACATGATTAGAAAACTCCTACGAATATAGTCATTTCTTAAAAGTGACATACTTGTTGTTTTCTTTGTTTGGTTGTGATGAAAAGTTATAAAAGTTATATAATAAAATAAAGAGAAAGAAGAATATACTTTATCATTTATATCCGTTAATTCAATTTGAAGAAATTGAATTTTGTGTATATTATTGATGAGTTCAATGTCAAATATATATAGCCATTATAATTACATAGTAAGAAAACTCCTATGAACAGAATCATTTATTAGAAGTAATTGTTTTCTCAGCTTGGTTGCAATGAAAGGTTGTAATAAAATAAAGAGGAAGAATCGAAGAAAGATGTGTACTTGAAATTAGAAATTATGTGCTACCATACATTCCACAACTAACCTTTT
The DNA here is from genome assembly GCA_038442645.1 of Agave tequilana. NCBI lineage: Eukaryota > Viridiplantae > Streptophyta > Magnoliopsida > Asparagales > Asparagaceae > Agave > Agave tequilana. The sequence goes on from JAVJIF010011313.1 coordinate 87,586, forward strand.
TTTTCTTTTCAGTTTTGATAAGGTATAAGTTCTTTAATTTATCCATTCATTACCAAAAAAAAAAAAAAATTGCAGGTCTACAAGACTACAATAGGAATTATATACTTTAATTCAAAAATTAAAATTGCTTCGACCACCACAAGTTTAAAGATTCAAACCCCGAATTTACCCCCTATTTGGGTGGGGGGGGGGGGGGGGGGGGGGGGGGGGGGTGTTCATACTTAGAAGAGCTTAGAGTATTGAAAGTCTCTTTTACTGTTCTAAAGTATTTCAAAGGTCTTCGGATAGTTCGGTGAACATTAGGAGTGTTTGTTTGCCAAGTAGGGCTCCTCTTCTAAGTATAGAAATAAATAAATGCTAGATATTATTATTCTGATAAAAATTTAATTTTAATAAAGAAAATATAAAAAAATTATATTCTCTATTTTTTATGTACCTTAGTCTTCTCTCTAAGGAGCTGTTTGGTTAGGGGTGGAAGTAAGGAACTAGTAATAGTTCCCTTTGAACTTGAGAATTGGTAAGTGAGTTTTCCGGTATTTGAATGTTGTTAGAAAGTATAGTTTGAAAAATGTGATGTCTTTTCTGGTGTTTGAATGGTAGTGTGAAAATGAAAGTGAAAAAGTTGACCGCAACCGCAAAATAATATTAAAATAAAAAATAATTAAGAACAATAAAATTAGATTGTAATTAGAATGTAAGTGAGATTTTCACGACCATAAAATTAACTGTTTTGAACTACAACTTATTATAAATGAGATTTACATGACCACAAAATTAACTGTAGCACCCTGAAAGTGAGGAAGTAGTTGTGTAAAAGGGAAAAGAGAAAAAAAAAAAAAGAGTTTTCTCATTTTTCTTTTCAGGTGTTTGGATAGATAGAGAAGTGAGCAATTATACTTTCTCATTTTCTTACTTCCGCTCACTTCCTTGCAACCAAACACGCCCTAAATACAAATGTTGAAGTCTCCAAAGAAATCTCGAAGTCTCTAAAGTGGCTCCAATTGCGGGCTCTTCAGATGTTTGTTTAGTTTGAAAAAGAACATCGAAAGAGATTAGATAGACTTGGGAAATCCCACGTGAATCCTATGTGGTAGGTTCCATGTAGTATTTCTATCATTATATTTCTCTCTAAGATTTTCATTTGTAACTTATTGAATTTCAATTCTCAAGAAAACTAAAAATAGTAAAAACTATCTTTATTATTATAATCACAATCGTTTTGATGAAATTATAATTTGATTGTGACTCACGTCCGTGTCACGTTCAAATCAAATCTATCCATCCATCCATTTATAAACTATTATAAGATCTTGAAATCTAGTCATATACCTATTCTCGTCTCAAAAGGAAATAAAAAATAGCATATATGAGATAGATACAAGAACTCAAGACATATATCCATCTTTGTGATTGCATATCTAAAATTCCACACTGTCATTAATCTCTCTTTCTCTCATTCATATGTCGAAAAGAAAGTAAAAAAAAAATGTTACCATACCCTAAAATATAGCCATAACATTTTACATCTACGCTCAAGAAAATTTGAAATTAATAAAAAAATATATATTATTAGATATCTCTATTTGAAAAAAGAATTTTGAATTAAAAAAAACCTTATTAGAGATGATATTTATCTCACAAAAGAAGATGAAAAGTTCCTTCTCATTTTCCATTCAAGATTACAATTTTCTAGAATTAGAGCAAAAGCCTGTAAAAAAAGGTACGAAAAAAAAAAGAATAAACTTTATTTTACATGCCCAAAATCTAATAATTAATATACCCTTGGCATGTATAGTGGGCCAGTGTCTCTTGCAACAAAATATGAGAGACAGAACTCTTCTTAACCAACCAATATCAAGTTGCTTATGGCATGTACTCTTGCAAACTTTCCTTTAGTTCTTAATAATAAGGCAAACTTTGACCCTTCTAAATCTTTGAATGGGACTATTTTAATTACTGGTATAAGCTGTAAAGTATTCAACAAAATCTCAAATTAGACATTATACATAAAGTAAAATAGCTCCATCTTGTTATAGCATGGATACAAAATAGATACACAAACACAAAGAGTTAACAAGATTCTGAGTAAGTCCTACTTCCTCGGACAACAATAAATAGTTTCACTATTTTCAAGAATAAAGAAAGTTATAAAATACAAATAGATCTACAGATCTCAATACTCTCGTCTCGTTGATAAAAAAATGATTCCTGACAACTTTTAATTGTTTCTCAATACAATATCCTCAAAATACCTTTCAACATGAGCAAAGATGGCAGCCTAATTGAAGAGGGGCACACACTATATAAAAATATATAAAAAGGTTTATTATTTTTTTTTAAAAAAGTATAAGACTACAAAGGTTTTTCTAAAATTTCAGGGGGAGTCATATGCCCCTATGGTGCTCATTATACCCTCGTCCTTGTCCCTCAACAAGAACAAGTACGGGTACAAAAATATGACTGAATCAGTATGGAAATTTCGCTCGCTCAGCTTCAATTCCAGAAAAAGGTTGCATAGCAGCAGATAATTGAAACAAACTGGGATTAGGATTCAAAACATCCAAATAAATCTGAAGTGCTAATATATGCATTTCCCAAGTGGTCTGTTTGATTGGTTTGGCAAATCAGTTGATGCACTCCTCATGCCACAACCTGTTTTAGGTCTAGATATGCGACCAACACTGTCTCAATTATTCATGCATGCTCACAAATAGTGTATGTATATTATATGAATGGATTTCAATCATAGAACTAGAATTTAGTGCAAGATGCAGCTGCCATGACAATTAGAATTGAAAGTTGAGAGAGAAAGAGAAAGCACAGGCGCTCTTGATTACACATGAGGAAATCCAAGGTGGCCATTAGAATGCCAACTCACAGAGAGAGAGAGAGAGAGAGAGAGAGAGAGAGCTCATGTGGCAAGCATGGGCATGTGAGAGTGCGATTAGTGTGTCTGTGAGATGAGCCCAGGGGCCTTCGTCTTCTCTTGTGACTAAGCACAGGGGGTGAGGTTTTGAGCTCTTTTTTGCTTTTGTTGTGTGCATCTCTTTCCAGCTCATGGATGCTAGGGGCTTGTTTTTGAGTCAATTAGATGTTAAAATAAAAAAAAAAGTGTGAGACTCACAAATTTAGTTTTTCATGAAAAATCTTTCACGTGATCCTACAAATTTAGTTTTCTCATTAATTTCTTCTTTATTGTTGGAGAAAACTGGTGGAAACAAAAAAAATACCGGCTCTGTATGTAAGCTTCATATGTTTCTTTTCTTTCACAAAACAGTGTCCAAACACACTTTTGAAGAAAGCCCTACGGCCCTCACAAACAGTATTAACCACCCTCATTTCGTCTAAACAAACAGCCCCTCGATAAAAAGGGTGTTTCACATGCATGACACGTGCCAGGCGTGCACAAGTTCAACTGCAGTAGGGCTTAAAGCTGGGCTTTGAGCGGTGTTGGTTGTTATCATTGGGTGAAATGACTGAGAAGAGAGAAATTAGAAGAGAAGAATGAGAGCAGGATAAAAGAGTTGTTGTCTTGTCTCGTCCACATTGGGATCAGGGGACATTATGGAGGTAAACAATTTTTTTTTGAAAAAAAATAATTTTAATAATTAAGGTGGTGGTGATGATGGTGATGACGATGATGAGATGATGAGAAGCTCATTTTATTATTTGTTTTGAAGAAAAATAATGATATATCAGGTACCGTGAGCAGAGACAGGGATATTGAGAAAGACATTTTATATAAAATATATATAGATGATTCATTGAAATTTAGCAAAATATAAAAATATAGATAATTTATGAAATTTCAGTGGGACACTTCTCTTGTAGGTCCATTTCTAATTTTGTATCTCAATAGTATCTTACTGTAAGAGTTCGTTTATTGGTTTAAAATATGTCATTCATCATAAAAGTATATATTAGACACTTTTCAAGTTTAAATTTATGGACGGCCCGTCACACTTTTTCTTTAAAAATAATGTCTATATTTCGAATAAAGGATAAATTGAGATAATTTGTTCTGAACTTTCATTTTTATCCACATGCTTCACCATAGAAAACAAACATAAAATTTTAACCTTTTAATCAATTTATGCATTATTGATTTATAGGTAGAAAACAAAAGATGAATGGAAATTTTCTTAAAATGATTGAGAAAGGACACGATAAATAATATTTACAAACAAATATAAGATGTATCCTTTTTCCTTGTAAACTTCTATGACAGTTTTGATGAGAAAAGAAATGTTTTTCATTTGTATTTCCATTACCAACTGTTCAGTAAATTATACAGAGAAATAAATCAATTTCATCAATCAATAATGCATGCATCTTTTAACTTTCAGTACTTCAATTGATTGCAGTGCAATCATCCAAAATGGAAGTGAGTGCGAGCATGATCGATATCCACCTCGTAGAACTTTGCAATTCAAAAATCAACCTCGTCTCCTGGGCACCTACTCCCAAAATCAGATTCATCTGCACATGCATGCCCTAATTAACCATTTATTTCCGCAACTCAAAGTAGATACACACACTGAATGCATGCACGCCATCACACACACATCCCTATAACTCTTTACCATCTCCACCCCACAACAATAATAGCAACTTACAAGCCTTTAATCGCAATGGCGCTGGTGGGAGATTCAGCCAAGAGTTAGACGAGTCCAGCTAGCAAACAACACATCTACGATAAAAGAGAGAAGTTGTGACTGAGGTAAGCGTGATCTGATGGTTTCATTTTTTTATTATTATTATTTTTTTTGGAGAGGACAACATTATGTATAGTGTTTTTATACAAATTCTTATACTCTTAACTTACTAATATTTTGTTAAATTTTTGTTAATAAAACACAAGTCATCCCTTTTTATCTCAAAAAACAAAAAAAAAATATACGATCAATAATCACGTGCTCAAAGCCCCCAGTGGACCCATCCATACAAACAGAAAGTCACTGTCACGTGAGTAGCCAACCCAAATTCGTCCCTTGTTTCCAGAAAACAAATCATATTTACACCGCCACCAAACCTCATCATCATTCCCCAAACTACCCTCAATTTCCACTTATTACATCCTACTACTCTTCTTCTGCTCCTTTTAAATGCTAATTTTACAGTTTGACCCTCTCTTTCATCGTCCTCATGATCTCCCCCATCGACGGCCTCACCCCGGGCTGGTCACCCACGCACCGACCAGCGATCTCACCCATCATCGCCAGCTCACCGGCATCAAACTTCGTGCGGAGCCTGGGGTCCACCATATCTCCCAGCTGATCCCACCCCCTTTCTCTCATCACAACCGTCAACATCCTCTCGTCCCCAGATCCGACGGCTGGGATCCCAGTAACCAACTCCAAAATCAGCACCCCGAAGCTGTACACGTCACTCTTTTTCGAGATGATACCGGTTCGTAAATAGTGGGGGTCGGCGTAACCGGGGGAGCCCACCATGTGACCGGCAACTGCCGGTTTCACCGCGCCCGAGAAGCCCATGCGGGCAAACCCGAAGTCGCAGAGCTTGGCGTCCAAACGGCCGTCGAGGAGGACGTTTGACGCCGTTAAGTCGCCATGGACAATTTGAAGATCGCAGCCGTCGTGGAGGTAATCGACGGCGGAGGCGATCTGGAAGAGGATTGACATGCGGCGGGACCAGGGGAGGATGTTTGACGGCGTTAGGTTGCCGTTAGCGTGGAGCTTCTCATGGAGCGTGCCGTTAGGGACGTACTCGAATACTAGCACTCCTTCCTCTGTGGGGAAAAGTTCGTTATTCGTTAATTAATCTGATAAATGACGCATAATTCACAACTTGAAACAAAATCGGCGAAAAAATAATGAAGAAATAATTCAATAAAAAAAAGGGAAATAATGTCTATTGGATGGCTAATGCAATTTAAGTTATAAAGAAATTTCATAAAACTTATAAAAAAAAAATTTCAAAACACGTCTTAAAATTCAAAATTCAGTACTAAATCGAATGAATTAACTTGATACAATCTATATATTAAATTTAATGTCTATAAACACATAGAACATGATTAAATCTTATGATAACTTCAGATAATAACGCACAGAGAGGAAACAAAATCTAACTTATCTAAGGTGACGGTGAGAGATCAGTTAAACTCACCGCGGTCATCAGAGTACCCGAGCAGCTGAACGATGTTGGGGTGCCGAACATGAAGCAGAACGTCGCGCTCCTGAAGGAAAGCGCGGTAAAGCCTCTCGCTGCTGTGCTGGACCTTGAACGCCGCCGGCGTCGCCGCCGACGACTCCGGCAACTTCCCGAGGTACACCGTGCTGAACCCACCTTCTCCAATCACCGCGGCGGTGAACCCTCCGGTGAGCACCTCCACCTCCTCCCACCCGAACCGCCGGACCGCCGGTTTGGCTGCCGCCGCGTTCTTTTCTTGTTCGGCCGGTTCGTCGGCGACCCGGCCCAGCTCGGCGTCATAGCGGCCGCGGGGGCCGCGGAAGCAGCAGGGCGGTACGACGCACCTGCGGAGGAACATGAGGACGAGGGCAGCGCAGAAGAGGAGAAGAAGGGATGATGACGTGGCGATGGCGAGAGCTAGAGGCAGATGCATAAAAATCTCGCTCTCTGGCTCAAAAAATGGAGTTCAGAACTAAATAGAGATCGATGAAGAATAGAATTAAATAAATAAATGTTAACGGTAACAACGAGCAAAGAGAGAGAGAGAAAGAGTTGACTCTAAGTTTCTTGGTGCTTCGACATGCTCTCACGCTATACAGAGAGGTGCGGGGAGGAGAGAGTGTGTTGATTTTATAGAGAGAGTATTTTATTATGTTAATTAATACTTAAAATTATAAAATAAAGGAAGAAAAATAATAATAATGGCAATAATAACAACAACAATAATAATAATATTAAATGAAGAGGGAGGCCTCTAGAAGAGAGGCATTATTGTTGGGGATTCCACCGCGCAATTCCGAAGGATCCAAACGATCCCCTTTACATTTCTTAGTGGGAAAAAAGTTTTTTTTTTTTCTTTCTAGGATAGCCACTATTAAAATTTATCTAATTTTTTTCAATTTATATTTTTTTTATTTTCTAGCGAATAATTTGTATCATGGGAAAATTGGCCCAATCTTCTGATCTAACGAGTTGTTTTAGCTAGATATATTCTTTTTTTTTTTTTATGGAGAGAAAATTCTTGTTCCTGGTTTTATTTTATAAAATAACGCTCTTTTATAAGTTTTTTATTTATATTTTTCATTCTAATTTTCTCATTATTTGGCAAAAAAACGACAACCTTCTATGACATTTTATTACATGAGTATTTTAGTTTTGGAAAGAAATAATTTTTTTCATTGTTTTTTAGTGAAGAGAAATTCAAGGCAGAGTTGTCATAATTAAAATTTTCTTTTTTAAAATTCTATGCGAGAACACTACCAAGTGCCTTGCCAAAGGTTGAAAATTAAAAAAAAATTTGAAAATGTTACAGTCTAGGAAGCAAAAAAGCAAATCATTACATAACTAGCTGGCTAGAGCTTAATTAGTTCCATCTAATGTTCCCAATAAGTAAACAAATCAGGTAATTGAAAAAACAATGTGAAAACAATTTGGTGAAAATAATGTATGACGAAGGAGAACCATTAGTTCTTCATGCATTTTTGTTAAATGAAGAATTTTTTTCATAGTGAAAGAAAACATTTGGAACATATTTGAGGGGGTCCTTTCTTCACTAACTCCAATACAATAACATTTGCAAAAAGAATATTCTCTCTCCAAGCACATCTTTTTCAGCATAAAGAAAGATGGAGTGATGCAAAATGCAAGATGTAGCTATAAATAAGGCAGACAACTGGGAGAATCATATGTAAAAGGGTTACTCTCTCTCTCTCTCTCTCTATTTTTTGGAAGAATTGCTTACATTCTCGTGAGTGTTAAAAATAGGAGTGAAGATTTGGGAGAACGAGGAGAGAGAAAGAGGTCAAAAGATGAAGGAAGGTGAAAAGTCACCAACCACATTTTCTCCCTCATTGAAGAATGTGGCTTTACTTCAACGACAAGGCCAAGGAAAGGGAAATGGGAGCCTTGTGAGCCCTGGGAGAGAGCTTTTCAGCAGGGAGCAGATGGGGAGCTGAAGGACACTAGTAATTTACTTCTTCTTTTTTCCTTTTTCTAATTAAGAGAGATTTTTTGTTTCGCAAGCAATGTCAATAAAGTTATAGATTTTAGAGCAATTTCTTTAGGATAAATTGAAGAAAATTTCATGTACTCCAAAGATTTTGTTGCGCCCTCAGCATGAATTCCAACGACACGCCTGTTATAAGAGGTCCCAAAAAATTAAAGTTTTGTCCCCTTAAAACTTGACATTTTATACAAGTGTCAAAGCGAGATTGATTCTCTTATAACATGTCTGTATGACTCACACACAGAAACTGAACCCTTCTCTATCATACCACTACTGTTCCTTTTAAACCTACCGAATAAGAAACCAACATAAAGATGGAGATGACCTTCCTTTAAGTGGTTTTCCAGTACCTTTGGTGCATCTATCTTTTTGTGATCTATCTTTTTGTGCAGTGGCAATCATTATATCTCTTAATTTAATTTTCACTCTTTTATCTACAATCATAATGTTAAATCAGCTTAAAAAACTGAATTATGTATATTAATGATAAACGCAATGACCCGGGATATATAAGAGTTACAATTACAAAATAAGATAACTCCTAATTTGACTAGTATACCCGGCACGTGCTATGCACAAAAACATAAGATTAATAAGAAATTGATAGTAAAATATAATTATTTTATGCTAATTAGTATTATCAAATAGTAATTTTGTAATGTAAATATTGTATTATACATTATAAACAAAATTTGATTTATCTATACTATAAAGTAGAAAGTGTTATATTATTTGATAATATAATTAGCTTCAATAAATTAAATTAAATTTTTTTGTTGTTATATATTAATTTATTGTTATGTTTAATCTCCAAGGGTTCCATGGCACACTGGTGAGTCTTCATAAGAAAGATGGATAGGGCATAATTTGGAGTTTTGACACATCTAATTTTGAAAATTTTATTTAAAAATTACCAGCGCGCAGCGTGTCATGGGGCGGGTGAGTGGGCCAATGGGCCTTGTGGCCCTTTTCATGGCACTTGGCCCTTTGCATAGAGCCCGGTCTTAAATATACTTTTTATATATTCTAACTGGGGTATTAGTTAATTTTATTTATAAAAAAAAAAATCTGATTCTTAGAACAATTATTCTTTTGAAAAGTCATAATCGTTCCCAACAGTCATATAAGTTACCAATAGTCACATTGACGGGTTCTCTACTGCCTGTATAAAGGCAGGATAAATTTTCAAATAAGAGACACGTTCATTCTCTCTTTCGTTTCTTCTTTCTTTTGATACTCAAAGAACAAGTAATTCTTGTCGGTTCTCTGCAAGCGCAAAGGAATGATAGAATCATAAGTAGTGAGTTATTGTATGCTAAAAGCAAATTATATATTTCTTGTTGCATTAGAGTGGGAGCAAATACTGTTTTAAAGACAGCGTCAAACACGCCTTAATCCGTTAACTTGTCAAAATTTTTGTCATTGTTTTTCTTATTTACTCCAACAGTAAGAAAATATTTCACTAGTGCTTATATGAATTTAAGCATAATATATTATGTATTAAAGAGATAAAAAGTTATCAATTGATATTTATCATGTGCTTATTCAAAAAGAATAATATACATGAAAGAATATGTTAATAACGATTTTAAATTTGATAAGATTTTTTATGAAACTTAATTAAATACAAAAGTTTGAGATTGATTTTCTTCATTTAGTTATGGGCCTTTTTCTAAAAACAAGTTTTTTTATTTGTAAGGAGAAATTTAAATTTTCCTATTATTTTTTTTTTTTAATAATTATTTGAACATTTTAGATTTGTCTCTCTATTATATAATGACTTATACATTAATTACTGAGTAGGTAACTTCAAATTGAAAAATATAGAGATAGATGTTTGATCGAGATGAAAAAATTAATGATAGAGAAGATGTTGGATAGAGAGGAAAAAGAGATAAAAAGGAAAAAGAAACATACTTAGATTGAGATTATTGAGATTTAAAAAATATTAAATTCTTAAACTATATTTATCTGTTAAAAAATAAAAATACTTAAATAGTCATGTCTCATTATATTATAACTAAAGTTTTCAAATGAAATAATTGATTTTTCTACTTGAAATCAAAATTGACAGATAGAATCTTTTTGTAATGTTCCAATTGGTGCTTTTTAAAGTAGTATAGATTATGGAAAACACCTAGAGGGGGGGTGAATAGGTGTAAGTGCTAATCTAGTGAACTAAATGCGCTAAATGCGGAAGCTAAACACAAATCTTACAACACACTTAATACAACACACAAGTGTAGCCGAATTCCCCGTGAAGGGCTCTGGACTAACTCCTCTTGATTCCCCTTGAATGGGTTGAGGTGCTATGTGAAGCTCTTATGGTTAAGTATAAGTGAGGCACACACACAATCAAGCCAAGCATATAAGGATGAGCAATATGAAAGATGCAAGGCAATACAAGCAAGTATGATGATATGATATGAATGATGCTTTGAACAAATAAATAAGAGAGAGTTAGAGAGACAAGTGGATCAAACGCTAACAACAAGATATGTTTCGAGGTTCGAGCACCTTGCTCTACATCCCCGCCTACACCACCGTGTAGGATTTCCAATCCACTATAGGAGTACCGAACTCCTCTCTCAATGTCACCGAGGCAATACAACCACAATCCACCTCTACCGAAGAGGGATAAGGCCCGTAGCCAATACAACAATCTCCACCTCACGCTGGATGGAGAAAACCAAACCTCAACCTCTACCAAAGAGGGAGCAACCCAATCAAAGTAAGGGTTTTACAACAAGTGGTATCTTTCAACCACAAACTTTCTTTTTCCACAAAAACAAGATCCTAATAGACTAGGATAGATGATAGCTGAAGTGTGGAAAACAAAGTGTTTTGAACAAAGAAATTCTCTTGGAAAAACACCAAAATAGATATGGAAATTTAGATCAAAAAACTATTTCCCAAAACCCTAATTTCTTTGAAAATAACAAAACACTTGAAAACAAAAGAATGAATCTTTTTGGCACTTAAACTCTTTTGAAAACTTCTTTTAAACACCAAGAATGGAGAGAAATTTTAGCTCATAAAAACTTAGCCAAAATCCCAAATGAATGGGGTTTATATAGGCCAAACAGAAAACTAGCCGTTAGGCTGATGTGGCAGCCTGACAGGCTACCGGTCGACCGCCAACGGTCAGAAATGTGACCGTTGGGCAAACACGGTCAACCGGCACGGTCGACCCAAACAAACAGAGAGCACTGCTCTCAGACCCGGTCGACCCTGGCGGTCGACCGTCCCTGTGTCTGCCAAACGTGCACAATCTGTGCACGTCGGTCGACCGGCCCGGTCGACCGACTTCATCCCAAGTCGACTGGTTGAAGCCTGGAACAGAAATCTGGGTCAGAAAAACAGTTTAAAAATATTTTGAAAAATCTTTTAACACTTCCAAAAATCACCAAAAATAGTTTTATCATTTTGCATTGATATATAAACATGTGGTAAAAAGTTTAACTCAAATATCAATTAATATGAACTATTTTTGTGTCTTATCATGTTTACCAAAAATCAAAACTTGTATTTTTATCAAACTTTGATTTTTTCAAAACATGAATAGGATAGTCAAAATAAGTTTGTCTAGCAAGTTTAAAGCATGTATGTATATCTAGAACATATCTAATATACATAAAAATAAAGTAAATTTGTTTTGATCTACTATTCATGAAAACCAAATTCAAAACATAAATCTTGTGTGTGTTGTGCACTTGAGCATATCAACTATACTAAGCTTTACAAATTGGATTTAAAACACACTAAACTCTATGATACCTAAGTCTTCTTGACGATCTTCATCTTCAAGGCGACTTGGTCCAAACACCGTGATCCATGAGCTAGGCAAGGTATGATTTTGATGCTTGAGCCCTGGATTCACCATGAAAAGCTTCTAAACTCCTTGTTGAAGCTAATCATCAACTAATATCTTGGTTAATGATCTGAAACTTAAACAACACAAGATTATTAGTAAACATAACTACATGAGTTAATCATCATCAAAACTAGGGTGGAAGGCCTTTGGGCCAACAATCTCCCCCTTTTTGATGATGACAAAACTCATGGAGTTATATATGCATGGATTAAAGTTAAGCTTCAAAGAAGCTCCCCCTTAACTCATGCATAAAACAAATAATCATAAATATGCAATGAATATTAAACATGAATGCATAGATATGCATAAACAATAAAGAGGTTCTAGATACCAATGAAGTGTTCAAAAACAAAACATGCTCTAGATACCAAATAACATTAAACTATATTAAACTTAATATATGCAAAAACATAAATATGCATATATCAAACTCAAAACTCAAAATCTTTCTCCCCCTTTTTGTCAATCATCAACAAAGGGGTAAACAATCAAAACAATAAATAAAATGAGGGGTAAAAATCTTTCTCCCCCTTTTTGTCAATCAAAACAATAAAAAATAATGTTCTCCCCCTTTTTGTCAAAAAACAAAAACAAGGTCAATAAGGGGTGACAATCAATTAGGATATCAATTGAAAATATGTCAATGAAGCATCTTGATACCAATTGAAAGTAAACAAAGATCAATAAATGTTATATGCTATATACATTCATGAAGAGGAAGACGCTAAGTTAGCTTCCCTACACATATGCATTACATGAAAGAGGGATGTTAAGCCCTAATTCACATAACACACATTATGTAATGCATAAGAGGAGATGTGAAGCTCCCCCTACACACGTGTACCACATAAAGAAGAGATGTTAAGCTCCTCAATATAAGAATCTATATGTGGAAGAGATGTTAAGCTCTCCTTGCATATAGTCAATATAAATCAAAACTTTTGTATTTTTCTTTAAACAAAATTTTTAGATACCAATTTAAAACACAAGACATCTTGATATCAAAAGATAGTATTTTTCTTTTAAGAATATGATATCAATTTAAACTTTTTATTTTCTATCATAAAGTACGGGAGTGGAAATACAAATACCAATTGAAATATGAAAATCGAATTTTCTCCCCCTTTATGAAATACCAACAAAACTATGCGTAGGCTTGTAATAAGATACCAATTGAAAACTAAATCAATTGAAATAAAGTGAAGCTCAAGCTCTAGTATAAACAAGATTTGTGCTCAAGATATAGAAATATAATAGCACAAATAAAACAAGTATATGTGTATGAAATAGAATGAGTACCAATCACTAATAGATGATACCAATTGAAAATATACATACACAAAAAATATATGAGTATACAAAAAGATCAAAATGATACCAATTGAAAGAGTTCAATGATACCAATTGACATAACAACAATGGCATGTGTATACATCATATTACTATACCTCCCAATCATGGTTCAAGTATTAAATGATTTTCATTTTAAGGCATACATGAACATGATCTCCCATCCATCCTCCCATAAAGGGTAGGGGTTTTCAAAAATAGGTTTGAAAATAGAGTACGTTTGAAAAACTCTACCATATGAAGAATACGAACTAGTTAAATGGAAAAACTTGTAAACTAGTACGAAATCCTTCAAGTAAGGAATAAATTAAAAATAATTTTCACAAAGCACATGTAAATCACATAACACTCAATTCAATAAAGTCCATACATGCTCATGAAAACATACTCATGAGAAATATTTTTAAAAATGGTGAGTGTACAAGTAATGTGTGACATGGCATTATGAAATATCCAATTAAGCTCAAAATTTCTTGAAACAAGAAAACATGAAAATCATTAAAACTTATTTAATCTTCAAGGTATATGTATGTCCTATACAAATTAAAGTATGTATACATATCCAAACACAACAAGTCCACAAAATATATACATTAAGGCACGTGGCTCAAAGGATGTATATGTATAATAATAATTTGGATAAAATAGACATATACATGAAGTTAAACAAATAAACACAAAATCAAGAAAAACTAAATTTTCACCAAAACACATTTCATTTCAAGGTATATGTATGAATTGTCAACACAATAAGTATACATACATATCCCTAAACACAATTGAGTCCATATATATAGATTTGCATGAAAGGCAAATGACTCAAGGGGTATACATGTATATCTTAAAGTTTGGCAAAATAAACGTATACATGAAATGAAAACTCATACACATAAAACAAATCCAAGAATAGGAATACAAGTTTAAAATGTATGAATCATCAAAACTAGACTATACTAGCACATCTAATGAGTTCAAATAAGCATTCAAGCACAAACATATATAGATTTATTTGTGGCCCACTATATGCACAAGTATAAATCCTAGTCTTGATGAAAACTAACATCTAAACATGTAGTCAAAGCATGAAGTATAAAACAAGACAAAAAAATCAACATAATAAACATAAACATGATTATTAAGAAAATCCACATGTTATTAGATATATGATATACGCAATAGCAACCATATAGTGAGAACACAAAAGAATTTATCCATATTAAACATGGGTGTCTCAAAATAACTAAACATGTATATCACTAATCCAATAAACATGGCATTTTCATACTAATCAACAAACATCAAAACATGCTATGAAAGATAAACATGGAAAGCATATAAACATAAGGAGTTAGAGATTCGATACCAAAACCAATGAGGGCACCGCTCTAGTTCTCCAAACCAAGGTGGTCTTCCCACCAAACTTCCCTTGAAAGTGATGCATCCATATGATTTCCATGAAGCTCGGAAAGCATCCACTCCAAGGTGCCGCTACTCTCACGTCATGTGAGAGCCCACACCTACATCAAAAATAGGAGGGGTGGTCTTTCGTACCCAAACTCTTTTGGGTCCATGGGGGTTAGTCCCTTCTCTAACCCAAACAAATTTCTTTGCTAAATTAGGAGTATGTAATCTATCATAACAAAATTTAACAAGGTGGCCCTTACGTCCACAATGTGTAAAAGTGTACACATGAGCATACATGTGATGAGAGTGTCCGTGATGAGCATGTGTATGCCGTGGAGGGTGTGCATGCATAAAGGATGGAACTTGTTTCTTTCGAACCAAGGTTTCCAACCGTGAGTGGTTCATGGCACATTTGCTCATAGTGGAGCCCAAACAATCCATTTTCTTCTTAATCAAAGATATATCATTGTTAATTAAAGAAGAAGTGTGGCATGCAATAGGTGAAGTGTGATACTACCCTAGCATGGCAAACATGTGCATCAATCTTATTTTTCAAAACTTCATTTTTCTTTAAATAAATTTCTAAATCTTTAGAAATAGATGCAATTTTTATTTTTAAAGAATCATTCTCTTTTAAAACAAATTAATTTTTGAAGACAAGTTTTCATTTTTCTTTAAAACTTTTTCACAATCATTTTTATTTTTTAAAAGTTATTTTCTTTAAGTGCAAGATCAAGTTGAGATTTTAATGAATCCCTCTCATTAGCAATCTCCTCTTTCTCTTGCAAAACAACATCAAGTCTAGCAATCAAATTTTTATTTTCATTGTTAATGCCTAAACTTTTCTTTTTCAAAACACTATATTTTTCTATCAATTTTTCACATACAATAGATAGTTCTTCATTCAAAGCATGGGGATCAACGTAATCATTTGAAGAACTAGCATAATCATCATTATCTAAGTGGGGTTCCGAAAGTACCTCAAGGAGTCCTTCCCTTGGATCATCAAGCATTGTGAGTCGGACTCTCCACTAGATTCTTCCTCTTGTTGGATCGGCGTTTGAAGCTTGGAGGAGGTGGTGGTTGTCAACAAATTCCACACTGCAAAGGCGGAATCAATGTTAGAAACACGCAAAAGATATTCTTTAGGAAGTGTGCTTCTAATGGCCTCAAGGGCTTGTGCATTGGCCCCTATATGCTTGCTATCACTAAGGAAGGATTCCTTGGTAATGGCAAGGTGAACCTTATAACCTAGGGTTTGAAGGTAAATGGACATCCTAGTCTTCCAAACAAGAATGTTAGAAGGGTCATACATAGGTGGGGTCATGAAGTCCATGGATGTAAACTATATGTGTGCAAACAAGCAAATGCAAACAAGATTAGCAAACAAATGGATCTCACTCCTAGGATGTTAAGCCTAAGTATCAGGAGCACTAGCTCTGATACCAATTGAAAAACACCTAGAGGGGGGTGAATAGGTGTAAGTGCTAATCTAGTGAACTAAATGAGCTAAATGCGGAAGCTAAACAGAAATCTTACAACACACTTAATACAACACACAAGTGTAGCCGAATTCCCCGTGAAGGGCTCTGGACTAACTCCTCTTGATTCCCCTTGAATGGGTTGAGGTGCTATGTGAAGCTCTTATGGTTAAGTATAAGTGAGGCACACACACAATCAAGCCAAGCATATAAGGATGAGCAATATGAAAGATGCAAGGCAATACAAGCAAGTATGATGATATGATATGAATGATACTTTGAACAAATAAACAAGAGAGAGTTAGAGAGACAAGTGGATCAAACGCTAACAACAAGATATGTTTCGAGGTTCGAGCACCTTGCTCTACATCCCCGCCTACACCACCGTGTAGGATTTCCAATCCACTATAGGAGTACCGAACTCCTCTCTCAATGCCACCGAGGCAATACAACCACAATCCACCTCTACCGAAGAGGGATAAGGCCCGTAGCCAATACAACAATCTCCACCTCACACTTGAGGGAGAAAACCAAACCTCAACCTCTACCAAAGAGGGAGCAACCCAATCAAAGTAAGGGTTTTACAACAAGTGGTATCTTTCAACCACAAACTCTCTTTTTCCACAAAAATAAGATCCTAATAGACTAGGATAGATGATAGCTCAAGTGTGGAAAACAAAGTGTTTTGAACAAAGAAATTCTCTTGGGAAAACACCAAAATAGATATGGAAATTTAGATCAAAAAACTATTTCCCAAAACCCTAATTTCTTTGAAAATAACAAAACACTTGAAAACAAAAGAATGAATCTTTTTGGCACTTAAACTCTTTTGAAAACTTCTTTTAAACACCAAGAATGGAGAAAAATTTTAGCTCATAAAAACTTAGCCAAAATCCCAAATGAATGGGGTTTATATAGGCCAAACAGAAAACTAGCCGTTAGGCTGATGTGGCAGCCTGACAGGCTACCGGTCGACCGGCCCGGTCGACCGCCAACAGTCAGAAATGTGACCGTTGGGCAAACACGGTCGACCGGCACGGTCGACCCAAACAAACAGAGAGCACTGCTCTCAGACCCGGTCGACCCTGGCGGTCGACCGTCCCTGTGTCTGCCAAACGTGCACAATCTGTGCACGTTGGTCGACCGGCCCGGTCGACCGACTTCATCCCAAGTTGACTAGGTCAGTTGACTAGTCGACCGGTTGAAGCCTGGAACAGAAATCTGTGTCAGAAAAACAGTTTAAAAATATTTTGAAAAATCTTTTAACACTTCTAAAAATCACCAAAAATAGTTTTATCATTTTGCATTGATATATAAACATGTGGTAAAAAGTTTAGCTCAAATATCAATCAATATGAACTATTTTTGTGTCTTATCATTTTTACCAAAAACCAAAACTTGTATTTTTATCAAACTTGGATTTTCCAAAACATGAATAGGATAGTCAAAATAAGTTTGTCTACAAGTTTAAAGCATGTATGTATATCTAGAACATATCTAATATACATAAAAATAAAGTAAACTTGTTTTGATCTACTATTCATGAAACCAAATCCAAAACATAAATCTTGTGTGTGTTGTGCACTTGAGCATATCAACTATACTAAGCTTTACAAATTGGATCTAAAACACACTAAACTCTATGATACCTAAGTCTTCTTGACGATATTCATCTTCAAGGCGACTTGGTCCAAACACTGTGATCCATGAACTAGGCAAGGTATGATTTTGATGCTTGAGCCCTGAATTCACCATGAAAAGCTTCTAAACTCCTTGTTGAAGCTAATCACCAACTAATATCTTGGTTAATGATCTGAAACTTATACAACACAAGATTATTAGTAAACATAACTACATGAGTTAATCATCATCAAAACTAGGGTGAAAGGCCTTTGGGCCAACAGATTATACTCCTAATTTTAATACTATGCTTTAAAACATACTATCTATACTAATGAGAATATAAATTTATAATGAAAAGTATTTACAATATGATTAAATGAATTAATACTTTTTATGTTATTTGTTAATTTGAAATAGTTGTTATTAGAATGCAGATTATAAAATATCTCAAATTCCCAAGAGGCCAAGTTGTTTGTAAAAAGAGAAAAATATCTGTTTCTACAAGGAGAGTATAATATGTGTGTGTGGTACAATATATGCATAAAAATCATGAAAAAAATCTAAAATAAAAGAGAATAAATGGAGTAGACCCAGCAATCCCCGCAAGGTACCATGATGCTCTTATAACTGGGAAAAAAAAGTATATGATCATTCAAAAAGGAGATGAAGGACCAAACTGTCAATCCTCATGTGGCCCATCGATAAGTTATTGGGTTTGCTCTCTAATGGGTGTAGGTTCGAATCTCATGAGGAGCGAGACCGCTCTCACAGGGCTATGCCCTAAAGTTTCTCTATCACACTCGAGAGAGTCAGATTGTCGTGTGCAAAGAATTAATCTGGGGTTGATTGCAAATCTTTTGGAATATCCCTATATTAATTATAAAAAAAGGCGAGACTAAACTTTCCATCAATGGAAGAAAAGGTTGAGTCACTCAATAGTTGAAGAATCCTTCATTTTAGCATACAAGATGTCCTATGGGCGATTTGCCCACTCTGGAAGAGATCTCATCCACTCTCTATTGTGCCACTATTATGCTGTCAAATCTATCTAATAAGAAGCTAATACAGAGGGCCTATTTGGTTGTCGTATGTCACCATAAGTCGTAAGTGATAAATTCTTTTACAGTTGTAAGTGAGTTACATGCAAGTAAGTTTTATGGTGTTTGGTTAGTAATGTATGTTAGACTTATTATATTTTAAAGCCTAATTTATTTTGGGCCTAATCAAGTCAATTGGATATTTGCACCCGCCCACTTAACCTATGTTGTTTGACCCAATAAAGAATTGATCAAACCTAAATGGTTTGGGTCTAGACACGTTTTCAATTACACTTAGCCATGAGTGTATTTAAATTAGAATGTGGGACTCATCACACGTGTGGAACTCGTGTTATAAATCAAGGGCCTAGATCTATGATGAGTTGAACTAGGGTTTCTTGATGCTATATATACCATGAGTAGGGTTCCCTCTCCACCAACCAGAATAATCATCTCTCTCTTAGAGGCCTCTCATCTCCTCTAAGGATAAAGAAGAGAACTTGGTGGCTGGAGAGAAGAATCCTCTCCCTCAACTCCGGCGCCTTCGAGATCGTGCAATATTCGGCATCCTCGCGATGGAATCAGGTATGCCTAAAACGCTCCTTCCTTTTGATCATGATAAAGAGGCTAACAGTATATGTGTAGATCTTGTATGGAATAAATTTAGATCTAACAATTGGTATCAGAGCCTCCTCTTTATCAGATCATAGGGATCTACAGAAATTATGATCTCGATCTATAAATATCATAAAAATATCTCCTTTGATTCAATAAATATTTTGTGTCTCATATGTTGGATCAAAAGGTTAAAAGGAGTGTTTTTTATTGAATTTTACATGTATATATTTTTTATGAAAATTAATATGTGTGTTATTCTAGATTTAATTTATAAAAAAAAAAAAAATTGTTGGTTGGACGCATGCATGCAGGAGAGCCTTCCCTGCATGCATGGCAGGCTATTGAATAAAAAAAAAAAAAAAAAAGATTAGTTGCATGCGCTGGAGCTTCCAGCGCATGCACATTATAATAAAAAAAAAAAAAAAAGTGATGTTAGATGCATGCGCTGGAAGCACCAGCGCATGCATCTGAAGGAGATTTTAAAATTTAAAAAAAAAATAAATAAAAAATGGTTATTTATTTAGGGTTTCCTTAATTTGAGATTATGAGATTAATTAGGATTAAAAAATTTAGAGATTGAATTTTACTCTAATAAGGAAACTTACTCCTAATTAATTTCATATTAATTTTCAATTGGGATTGTTGAGATTGATTTGGGTATTATGATTGAGATATAATTCTAATCTATTAAGGATATTTTGGGATAGAATTCTACTCAAATAAAGAAACCTAATCTCAATCAATCTCACATTAAGCTAATTGGTTTTTATTCAGTTTATTTAAACCCAACCCAATAAGAAAGGAAACCAATAACTTAACCATTGCGGGTCGGGTCTGATTCAGACCCGTTAGCACTGTAGACCCGTTTTGCCAATAGAAACTTCAATTAGCCGTTACGGGCTCATACGACCTCTGTTTTGGGCATGTAAACAGCCGTTTCGAAGCTCTTGACGAGCACTACAGTATTACAGGCATTAGACATGACAAACAGTAGTTAGTTGACATAAAGAAGGCATTGAAGTGTTTGTTTATCATGGTTATGTGTACCCTTACATGCTTCTGCTTTATCATCAATATTATATTGCTTATATTGTCTAGCATAATGAATATTGATGTATACTACAGTTAATAACACACAGATAAAGATATATACATGTTCAAGCTAAAGAATTTATAAAAGAGCTTATTTAATTGCGTATGTAGTTCATGCGGACAATAGCCGGCCCAAAGGAAGACTATTGTTTGGCCGAATTATGTACGGCGTCGGATACTTGATGTGGGTAATGCAAGTGGGAGAACCTTGATGTGTGGTAATCGGCCAAAGGAAGGTTGTCACACTATTGGCCCATATTGCATTACCCTCATCAACTAGTCCGATGGCGGAACAAGAATACAGATGCATAAATTTGTGTGGCCCATGCGTGTGGCAATCGGCCCAAAGGAAGGTTGTCATTATGGCCGGGTCATTACATATATTATATGGCCAATATAGATTACTTAAATTTTAGGACCAATCCTATAAAGTGACAGTCGGCCCAAAGGAAGGCTGTTCTCTTACATAGGACCTAGACTTTAGGATATCTATATTGGGTCAGTACAGTGTTGGCATATAGAGACACAACTTGTTCTGAAAGTTTAACCGGCAGCTCTATCGGTTAAACTGGTTGCATTTTCTGAAATTCATTTTTTTAATGGCTATTACAGTAGAATTTTATTAATGCAATGTTTATGTTAAACTGATGAGAAATTGTACATTTATGTAGTTTAAATTGAAAAGTACAAACTTTAAGAAGTGGTAAGACCACGTAAATGATCGTTCTTGAATTCATGCACCTAGAGTGCACCTTAAAGATTGATGGATCTCTACTATCACTAATAAAAGTTCAGTAAAGAAAAGGTCAATTATGGTAAGTGGGAGAGATCTTACAAGAGGTGTCTAATGGTCATAAAGTACACTATTCCTATAACTATTAGAAGTGCTATGCCCGATAAAGTCAGTGCTCACTTAGCATCCAGGGTAAACTTCTAATAAGAAAAGGAAAGTGAAACTAAAGGGAGGAACATAAACATCACTACAATGGCTGATCCTAAGTGGCAAAAGTACAGAAAAAGTAGCCTAAGGTCATTGCATACTTCTTCTGTAAGAAAGTAAGCCACCTTAAGTAGGAATGCATAAAGTATCAGAAATGACTATTTAGCGGGTATATCTCATATTTATGTTTGTTCTGAGATTAATTTAGCTTTAGTGCCACTTTATAAATTATGAATAGATAATTCACATAAGCGATTCAATGCGGAACTTCCAAACCCAAAGGAGGCCCAGCCCAGCTGGGCGATACGTTTACATGGGTGATGGAATTAAAGTTGCAATTAAAGCTATTGGAGTTTGTAGGCTTAAATTAGATTCTGGTTTTTTGTTTTAGATTTGGATGAGACTTTATATGTACCGTCCTTTTAGGCGGAATCATATTTCTATTTCATTTGTTAGACAGATCTAGTTTTGCTGTCACTCTTGATAATGAAATGCTTAGTCTACTTTCCAAACCTAAAGTTGTTGGTACTAGAATTCTAATTGATGGCTATATAAATTGAAACTTCATGCTTTATATACTGAATCTCTATATGTGAATAGCATAGGCACTAAGCGAAAATTAATTAAAGAAACATTAGAAAGTTTGGTACTAGACGAAGTTCAGGTGTTTTAATTTGGTGTATACAGACATTTGTGGTCCATTCCCTACAGCTTCTGGAATGGCCATGAATATTTCATCACTTTTACAGACAATTACTCTCGTTATAGGTACCTGTACTTGTTCCATGAGAAATCCCAATCATTGGACATGTTTAAAGCCGTTAGATCTGATCATGGTGGTGAGTACTATGACAGATATAACGAATCAGGTAAATGTCCAGAACCATTTGTCAATTTCTGAAAGAGTGGTATTATCGCTTAGTACACCATATCAGGGACGCCTCGTCAAAATGGTATTACTGAGAGATAAAATCACACATTAAAGGATATGGTTGGGAGTATGATAGCTCACACTATTCTACCAAAGTCATTATATAGTGAAGCCTTAAAAATAGTTGTCACCTCCTTAATAGAATACCTTGCAAAACAGTAACTAAAACCCCGTATGAGTTACGAACTGGGAAATCTCTCAGTATTAGGCATCTATATGTTTGGGGTTGTCCAGTGGAAGCTCGGTCATATATACCATATGAGAAGAAGTTGGACTCAAGGACAGTTAGCTGTTTATTTGTAGGGTATTCTGAGAGGTATAAAGGCTTTAGTTTTATTGTCCCTCCACTAAGAATATAAAGACGGATTGCTAAATTTTTTGAGAATATTCAGAACAGTGGGAGTCAACTACATAAAGATTTCATATTTAAGAAAGAACATATTGTTATACTCATGACAAATTGTTCCAAATGATAAAGTAGTTGTTCCACTTCAAGATGAAAATACAGTTGCATCCTTACGAGATACATATATAGTTCATCTTGAAGTAGATCATGCTGGTGAGATAGAAACTGAAAATTCTCAACCACAAGTGCCTGGGAGATCAATTAGGGAGAGGAGATCAGTCATTGCAAATGACTATATATAGTTTATCTCCAATAGCATGAGTTTGACATAAGGCTAGAGGATGACCCCGCATCCTTAAATGAGGCCAAACTCAACATTCACTCCACTAAGTGGTCAAATGTCATGAAAGATGAGTTAAAATCCATAAAGGACAATGATGTTTGGGATTTAGTAGAGTTGCCTGAAGGAAAGAAACCGATTGGTTGTAAATGAGTATTCAAAACCAAGCGGGATTCGAAAGGCAATGTCGAAAGGTATAAGGCACATCTTGTCACAAGGGATTCACTCAAAGAGAAGGCATTGACTATAAGGAGACTTTCTCCCTAGTTTTCATGAAGCATTCTTTTAGGATTATTATAGCACTGGTGGCTCACTTTGACCTGGAGTTATACCAAATGGATGTTAAGATTGCCTTTTCTTAATGGTAGCATTGAGAAGAAAATCTGTATGGTGCAACCAGAAAGTTTTAAAGTGAAGGTTTCATAATATTTGGTTTGCAAATAAAGAAATTCATTTATGGTTTAAAGCAAGCATCCCGTCAATAGTATTTGAAATTTGATCAAGTAATATCCGACTTTGATTTTAAGGAAAATATAGTTGATCAATGTATTTACCATAAATTTAAAGGGAGTAGATTTATATTTCTTGTGCTATATGTGGATGACATTCTATTAGCAAGTAACGATATAGATCTTCTACTTGAGACTAAGAGTTTTCTCTCAAAGAATTTTGAGATGAAAGATCTTGGAGACGCTTCTTTTGTGATAGGCATCCAGATTCAACGTGACAGGACACGTGGAATATTAGGTTTATCACAAAAGGCCTATATCGATAAAGTGCTAGATAGATATGGCATGAAGAATTGCTCTTTGGGTGATGCGCCTGTCACTAAGGGAGATAAGTTAAGTCTACTCTAATGTCCCAAGAATGATCTACGGAAAGAGCAAATGAAAGACATTCCATATGCATTGGCGGTTGGATGTCTGATGTGTGCTCAAGTTTGTACCCATCCAGAATAGCATATACCGTTGAGAAACTTGACAGAAACTTGATCAATCATGGGATTGATCTCTGGAAGACTGTCAAGAAGGTAATGCGATATCAATAGAAGACTACATGAAATCTGATCAGTTGCAGCTGATCGGATACACAGATTCAGATTATGCTGTATGTATCGACAATAGGAAGTCCACTTCATGTTACATTTTTCCTTATTGTAGGAAAATAGTGGATTTAGTCGAGAGGTCATTACAGCTACACTGTGACAATAAGAGCTATAAAGCTCTACTGCAGTAGTGATAAGAGTTCAGCAAAGTCGAAGCATATCGACATCAAGTTTCTTGTCATCAATGATAAAGTTCAGAATCATATTTTGTCTGTTGATAGTGATGACACTATTCTTAGCATTACAGATCCACTCATTAAAGGACTTTCACCTAAAGTATTCTTAAGAGCATATTGCTCATATGAGGATGACTAGTCATTATGATATCCTGATTTTGTGGGAGTGGATAATTTTATGTAACAGACATTATTTCTGAGTGCACTTTATGGATATTTGTTGATTCTGATAAATTTATAACTGCTTTTCTTAAAGTTTACTTTTGCGCATTTGAGTTTGTTGAATTAGCAGTTAGACTCGTTGGAGTCATAAGGCTAGACTCGTTGGAGTCATAAAGTGGAAGCCAGTTGGAATTGTACCTTATTTGATCAGAGGACATTTCCATGCCACACGTCCACATTCGATCTATGTCGTTAGGGGTTCTGAAACTTGTGATGTGGAAGGTCCTACCTCGATTATACAGAAGGTAACGATCGCCATGTTCGGTGGCAGGACACTTAATGGACCAGATTGTTTTGAAACGTGATTTGTCGGCGGTTAAAGTTTTGACGTCATAAAGTTATGCATAATATCTATTCAGTATGACTTGCTTGGCCCAAGTGGGAGATTGTTAGACTTATTATATTTTAAAGCCTAATTTATTTTGGGCCTAATCAAGTCAATTGGATATTTGCACCCGCCCACTTAACCTATGTTGTTTGACCCAATAAAGAATTGATCAAACCTAAATGGTTTGGGTCTAGACACGTTTTCAATTACACTTAGCCATGAGTGTATTTAAATTAGAATGTGGGACTCATCACACGTGTGGAACTCGTGTTATAAATCAAGGGCCTAGATCTATGATGAGTTGAACTAGGGTTTCTTGATGCTATATATACCATGAGTAGGGTTCCCTCTCCACCAACCAGAATAATCATCTCTCTCTTAGAGGCCTCTCATCTCCTCTAAGGATAAAGAAGAGAACTTGGTGGCTGGAGAGAAGAATCCTCTCCCTCAACTCCGGCGCCTTCGAGATCGTGCAATATTCGGCATCCTCGCGATGGAATCAGGTATGCCTAAAACGCTCCTTCCTTTTGATCATGATAAAGAGGCTAACAGTATATGTGTAGATCTTGTATGGAATAAATTTAGATCTAACAATGTAAACTTATAAGTGAAAAAGTGTATTGTTGTTTATGGTATTTGGTTGTCGTAATGCGTAAGTCGTAAATAGAAAAATTGATTACAAAATTAACTGTTTGACAATTTAAAATTATTAAAAGTGTCAAGAAATATTAAAATATTAAATATTAAGTAATTAAAATTAAATATATAAAAATATAATATAAAAAATATTAAATAATTAAATTTTACTAAATATTAAAATAAAAAATTAAATATATTAAATATTAAATATTTAGTAAAAATAAAAATTAAATTTAATAATCAAAATTTATTAAATTTATATTATGGGATTACTATACCTCAGCCTGCGGCTGAGAGAACTCTCTCAGCCGGCGGGACGTGGCAGCATCATATCCACAAATCTGTCATAAATTTTGGCGGACAAAAACCTGAACAATCCCGCCTAATTTAATGTCAGTCACCTCAACATTGTATTTTCCGAAATACCCTCACTCACAACTTTTTACCTAATGTAAAAACATTTCCTTTTATTTTTACCATGGTCGCAGTATTTTTTGAAAAAGCGATGTATATGTATGCGACCTTGCTAATATTTTTTTAAGCCAATTTTTTTTCATACACTATTTGACAAACTCGTTCGCAGTAGTTAAAATTATAGTTGCAGATCTGTTCGACTTAGATCGTAGAGTTTTAATTTTTTTTGGTCTTTTATTTTATACGAATGCGACGTTGGTCGCAGTATATGAAAGGTCCTTTTTTTTATTACATACTGCGACATGGGTCGCAGTTGTCTCAATATGCGTTGTAGTGTCCTGCAACCATGGTCGCAATGTATTTAACGTCATTTTTTTAATTCCCGGGTCGCAGTTGATTATATTTGCACTGTAGTCTTATGCGACCTTGGTCGCAGTGTCGATCCGGGTCGCAGTTGTTTATGTTTGCACTGTATACTTATGCGACCATGGTCGCAGTGTCGACCCTGGTCGCAGTTGTTTATATTTGTACTGTATACTTATGCGACCTTGGTCGCATTTTTGACCCTGGTCGCAGTTGTTTATGTTTGCACTGTAGATGATTGCGACCTTGGTCGCAGTGTAGACCATGGTCGCAGATGTCTATGTTTGCACTGTAGACTTATGCGACCTTGGTCGCAATGTCGTTCATTGTTTACATTTGCACTGTAAATAATTTATAAATAATAACCTAAATCCTATAAAGAGCGGCAAAAAAAGGGGAAAATAATAACATATAATAACCTAAATCTGACAACGAGCGATCCAAAATTGCCTTGTGGGCAAATAATAATAAAGAATAACGAAAGTTACCGAAAGAGTAGCTTTTCATAAGGGGTATTTAGTAATTTAACTTCTTCCTATAAGCGGGCCGCAAGTTAGTGGGGTGACAAAATTGAGCCATGTCACCGCAGGCTGAGAGAGTTCTCTCAGCCGCAGGCTGATATACATTTTTCTCTTATATTAAATATTGTTACTCATAAATAAAGTAATACTTAAATTAAGTTAAATATATTATATTAATCTAGTAATAAAAAATTAATATAGTAAAAAAATTCAAATACTAAAAATTATTAAATTATTAAAAAACTTTAATCTATTATATACTTAATTTAATAATTAAAAATTTCTTATAATTTAAAAATTAATCTAATAATAAAAATATTAATTTAATTATAATTAACTGTCAGCAATACAAATTTATTTGTGTTGCAAGTGGGCTGTAAGTGGGATTTCCATGACTACAAAATTAATTGTTTGTATTGCAAATGAATCCTTAAATGAGATGCAAGTATAATTTACGACTTATGACCCAAACAAATGTTAGAAGTCGTAATCATCACTTGCGACTTACAGACTTTTACGGTAAAACAAACATGCTCAAAGATGGAGGCATAACTGCTTTGGGAGATTTTTTTTAATACCCTTAATGCATTTATAATTTTATCCAATTAAATCGTCCAAAATGCAGTGGCAATTATTATTTCTCTTAATTTAGTTTTTACTCTCTTTATTTATAATCATACTGTTAAATCAACGGAAGACACTGAATTGTATATATTATTAATAAGAGCAATACTTAAGAAATATACATGAATTACTATTATAAAATAAGAAAACTGCTCTTAATACAATGAATATTATAATTCTAATCTTAATATTATGACTAAATTGCATACCTCAAACTTTTACCAATATTGTGCATATATAACTTATTTTTTTCTCATACACTTGAGCACTTTATTGTTTTCAAATTTTAGCGCTTTCTACTCTCTATTATTATTTCATTTCAAGTCCATACAAAATATTCTCACTTAGACAATTTTACCTCTAAGCTTATCCCTAACTTATAGTTACTTTTTTTACCTTTCATTTTCACCTTTTCCCTTCTAATAGCAATTTAACACAAAAAAAAGTGTAATAGTTCTTTTTTTTTTTTTTTTAAGTATCACGTATATATCACTCAAAATGTTTTTAGAAGCAACAACTTACCTTCTTTTTATTAACATATCATTTGATAAATTCTTCTCCAATAACAAACTACTATTCTCAAAAGAATAGTTAGTCACTTCATGTTTGATAGCCAATTTTAATAATAGCAAAATTAAAAGTAGTTCTAAGATATTGTTATCAAATATAATTATTTTCACAATCTATACAATTTGAGCCCAGAATGTAATAGAAGTGCTATCAAATATAATTATTTTTACAATCTATACAATTTGAGCACACAATGTAATAGAAGACTAGCTATAGAATTGCTAAGATAGACTTGAGAATAAAGAAAAAAATATTAAGACATCTAAAATTTATCAAAACTGATTAATAATTGAGACTTCAAGACAAACATCATAAAAAAAAACCTATAAGATAGAGATATTGACAAGATATTACCAAACAACACCAACAAATATGATTAAGGGTTTGTTTGTTTCGTCGTAAAAGGCTATAAGTCGCAAGTGACTTACAACCTTTTACGACTTACAATATTTGTTTTGTCATAAATTATAAAATGCACTCGCATCTCACTTATGATCCATTTGCAGTACAAATAGTTAATTTTTTGGTCATGCAAATCCCACTTATAACCCACTTACAGTACAAACAGTTAATTTTGTAGTCAAGCAAATCTGCATTGCAGACAGTTAATTGTAATTAGATTAATATTTTTTTGTTAGATTAATCTTTTAAATTATGATAAATTCTTTTTTAATTATTTGATTAAAGTTTTTATTAACAATTTAATAATTTTTTATGCATTTAATATTTAATATGTTTAATTTTTAATGTATTTAATATTTACATATATTATTTTAATTATTTAGTATGTTATATGTTATATTTTTAATATATTTAATATATTTTAATTATTAATTTTTAATATATTTTTATATACTATTTTTAGAATCTATTGGCATTTTAAAATATTTTTTAATATTTAATTATATTTAATTATTTATTACGTAATTATTTAATACTTAATGTATTTAATTTTTAAATATTTTGGTTCAGTTATTTATTATGTTATATATTTAATATATTTAATTTATTTTCTAATTATTTAATATACTAAATAATTATATATTATTAATATTTACTATTTTTTATTTATTGATATTTTTAATATTTTTAAATCCCCAAACAGTTAGATTTATGGTCAACTTTTTCACTTATGATTTACACATTATGACAGTCAAAACACCGTAAAATACAATACAGTTTCTCACTTATAATTTTACATTACAAATCAAATACCGTAAAACTTATTTACATGTAACTCATTTAAAACTGTAAAAGAGTTTACCACTTACGAGTTATGACTTACGGTCAATTACGACAACCAAACATGCCCTAAGTTGAACATTTTCATTTCAATCAAAATACCACAAATTCAATATAACCATCCCTTACATTGAATCACCAAGTTTTTTTAAGGTAACATCCATTTTATAAAAGCTGGCACAAAGCATTGAACTTCACATATATAAGGCGTAGTCTAAAATTAACTATTTGAATATGAACTTGCAATTGTTCATTCTAAGTCAAAGAAATTTGATATTAACATTGAACTTCATATCCATGTGTGTAATTTTTACTCAAATTTTACCCTAGAAGAAAATCCGATTCAGATGTCTCTTCTCAAGTAGGAACCAATTGGTAAGGTAAAAATAGCAAAATCAAAATTAAAGTTCTAGTGTAACCTAAATCTCTTTAGACGGTTAAGTCAACTTCTTAGGTCAGAGAAACTGAAAATGAAAATATTTTGCGAAATGTACTACATAGCTGAAACGTCAGCATTTGGACCTTCATTTGAGGTGAATCAAGAGTGGTTTGATAATCTTGCACCTGAGATTTTATGGCTTTAGTAAAACTTGAAAATAACTGTAATTCAATAATATTTTCCTCTAAAAAAAAGGCAAGTTGCAGAAACCCCTCTATACTATAAAAGGTTTGACACTTTCCCTTTAAACTATGAAAATCGTCACTTTGTCTCTCTCAGAGTGACTATTGTTATGTTTTCTGTCAAATGGATCACGTGAGTATCACATGACTTATTAATCTCTTTAATTAATTTAGAAATTTATTTTATTTTTTTAAAATACTATTAATTTCAATTTTTCTCTTACTTATCTTCTTTTCAAGAAAATCCTCGTTAAATTAAAATGATGGTGATGCTGGAGAGGACGAGAGGAGGATTTGGCGTTGGTGGAAAAGAGGAGAAGGTGAAGGAGAGGAGAAGGGAGGCCTAGGCAAGGGCTTGAGTTCAAATCAAAATGAGACTTTAGGTTAGATGGTGGTGTGGGGGAGGTATATGGCGACAGTAAGGTAGGAGATAGTGGTGACAAGTTTACGAGGAGGAGGAGGAGGTGATGGTAGTGGTGGTGGAGGAGGAGATGATAGTGGTGGGATCAAAGAGGAGAAGGAGGTGGTAGTGGATTTAAGCAGGAGGAGGTGATGGTGGTGAAAGAGGACACGGTGATAGTCGATTTTTAAACAAACAAAAATTAATTAAATTATTTTTATGTAAAAGGGTCATGTGTCTCCTCTTGGAAAATGTTAATAATAGTTACTCCAAGGCTTAGAAGGATAAAGTGACAGTTTTCATAGTTCATGGAGTAAAGTGCCAGATCTCTGATAGCATAGAAGGGTTTCTGCAATTTACCCAAAAAAAACCTGTAATTCATCCTAATGGGTTTCTTCCCCCAGTTTACTTACGTAGGCCGAAGCCCAGCCCAATAGTAATTATAGCTCCATGGGCCCTGGAGGCGTCCGGACTAACCCGGTGATCACCCTAAAACCCCATAGTCTGTTCACTTTGCTTGGGTTCCGGTTCTTCGCCGACCGCAGTGCCGCCCGTCTTCAAGCCGCGACAGAAGACCCTTGGGAGGTCACTACACCCCACGCCGGTGAGCTTAACACTCTCTCCGATTGCCCCACTCCTTTTCCTCAACACCCTCAACACTAAACCCTAAACCTTAAACCTACTTTCTTGAAATTTCACAGAAAAAAATGGCTCATTTACGAAGCTCGCACCACGCCCTCCGTCGCCTTCTCGGCCAGCACCAAAACCCTAGCGCCGATCGCATTACCAACTCGTTGCTGTTCACCGCTCAAGGCCTACGATTCCGGAAGCTCGAGGTCATCCTTACAACGGTAAAGAAAGAAGCTTTTTCAAGTCGAGCCGTAAAAAGTTTGCTTTTCCCCCCTCTCGCATTTGGATTTGATTTAAATTTGGATGTTTTGATTCTTCTTGAAGAATATCGACAAATTGGGCAAGGCTGGAGATACGGTGAAGGTAGCGCCAGGGTACTTCAGGAATTACTTGATGCCCAAATTGCTCGCCGTTCCAAACATTGATAAGTTTGCCTATCTTGTTCAAGAGCAGCGCAAGGTTTGGTCCTTAATTTTATTTGTGATGTTAGCGTGCCAAATTGTTTCATATGATGAGTGTTTTTTTAGGAGGAAAAAAAATTGTTTCATATGAGTTTCTTGATGAGTGAATAAGCTAAAGTATAATCGAGTAATTTGCTAATAGAAAGTTCAGAATGCCACCACCATTATTCTAATCTCTTGTAGTTCTTTCTTGTTGCTATAATTACGCCAGTGTTTTTAGTAGTCAAATACACACATTTGTGTGTTGCTTCAGATATTCTTTTATTTGAGTTCTGAAACTGAATTAGCAAACAATGTGCAATTCACTCATGATCCTTGACAAGCCTGTTGAAGTTACTTCATCTCTTTGGACAGCTTTATCAACGTGAAGAAGAGGAAACTATGGTGGATGTTTCAAAGGAAAAGGAGGAGATTCCAGAGACATCTCCTGATGACACTGGTTTGGTAAGTAGATTGAATTGATGGGTTTCATTTGTCAATTATATGCTATGTTAATGATTTGAGGAATTCTAGTAGCAGTATTTGAGAACGTGTACGGTACTTACTATTGTTGACACAGCTTGTTCTTTCCCTGACATTGAGTTAGTTACAGATAATAAACTTAAACATTTTTATTGTATTGTGTATTGCCATGTTCTATGGCTCTGATAGTATGATCTATGTTGCGCGGACACGGTCACTCCGACACAGAAACGATACATGGATACATGGCAAATTCTTAAAAATACATACGACACGTGTGTCCGACACGCGTGTCAGAAATATTTCGGACACAATACGGCTCCATGATAGAGTCTGATAATTAAAACTCAAGCACCATATGTAGAGGAGGAGTTCTATTGGAAACAATGTTGCACTAACGACTTCAAGTTCTAAAGTGTATTTAGCATAGGGTCAATTCTTTCAATCTAAATGAGTTATTTAGTTCGTTATCCAGTAATTTTAAGGTTGAGGTATCTTGTGTGAATATATACCTTCCATTTGCACATTTTAAATGTAGATTGACTTGAGATTTCTATTTAGGATCCTTGAATTCTGTTGTTTCAATTACAAACATAATCTGATGTACACAATAAAAACATTACCTTGAAACTAGGAGGCAGAACAAATAAGGAAAATAAGAACTCAAATTGATAAACTTTGCTGGTTTTGAAATCTAACTGAGTTGGGAAGGACGGAGTACAAAAGAGTTAATGGTTGATGGGTTCCAGGGCAGATGACAGAAAAGATTTGAGAGGATGAGTTTTGGATTGGGGAAAGGAGAATTTTGGATATAGGCTTGATGCTTTGTACATCAAATTTGTCGTCGTCATCATCATCTAATTTTGCTCCCATTGAAATTTGGTTAGCAATGGAGCATGATAAAAAATAGAAAACATAGTCCAAGTCGACTTTCTGCAGCATCCAAACATTGCCTCTTTGGAGCATTAATTTGTTCATACCCTATACACTGGTCACCCTGACATGACACCTGAGAAGTGAAAAGTCACCTAGAGGGGGGGGGGTGAATAGGTGACGATGCTAATCTAGTGAACTTAATGCGGAATTTAAAAACTAATTGCAATTACAACAATGATGCACACTCAAGCAAGTATAAGATATAGCAATTTGCACAATACACAAAGTAAAGAGAGAGATAGAGAGAGTCAATGGATCAAACGCAAACACAGAGATATGTTATCGAGGTTCGAGCACCCAGCTCTACATCCCCGCCTTCGACACACGAAGGATTTCTAATCCACTAGCTAGTTCACCAAGAACTCTCACAAGGAGTACCCAACTCCTCTCTTTACAATTACAACCTCCTCCTTGAGGCACAACTCCAAGCCAACAATCTCCTCACAACTTGAGGGATTTCCAAACTCAAAACCAATATAAGGATCACCTCACAACCTTGAGGGATACAACCCAATAGCCAAACTTCCTCAACACAATGAGGGAAAGGCACAAAGCCAAGCTAAAGATAGGGTTTACAACTTAGTGGTTTCAAACAACCACAAAACAATCTCTTTTTCCCACACAAAATCCTATAGAAAAGATAGTAGATTTTAGCTCAAGTGTGGAGAAACCAAGGGATTTGAAACCAGCAACTCAAAGAAAATCTTTGGGAAATAAATGAAACCAAGATAGAGAAGTTCAATTCAAAAGCTTTTCCCAAACCCTTTTCTTTGATTTTTCAAACCCTAAAGAAAACACAAAAAAGATTGTTCAAATCAAGCTCAAAAACTCTTTTTTATTGCTGTAAAAACACCAGAGAGTATGTAAAAATTCGCACAAAAATTCTTAGAGAAAAACTCTTACAAATGGGGTATTTATAGGCTAATCCAGAAAATAGCCGTTGGCAGCAGAACTGCTAGAAATACCCTGCCGGTCGACCGCCCGGTCGACCGCCCAACGGTCAATTTTTGACCGTTGACAGCTACCGGTCGACCGCTCGGTCGACCGAAACAAACAGAGAGCAGACTGCTCTCAGTCCGGTCGACCGGTGCGGTCGACCGGTGCGGAGTCTCCAAACGTGCACAGATCTGTGCACGTCGGTCGACCGTCCCGGTCGACCGACCTCAGCCCTAGTCGACTAGTCAGGTTACTAGTCGACTTGGTTGAAGCCTGGAACAGAAAATTCAATTTGAAATATGTTTAAAAATTCTTTTATCTTTTCTAAAAATCACCAAAAATAGTTTTATCATTTTGCATTGATATATAACATGTGGTAAAAAGTTTAGCTCAAATATCAATCAATATGAACTATTTTTGTGTCTTTTCATTTTTACCAAAAACCAAAAACTGTATTTTCTAAAACTTGGATTTTGAATAGAAAATACGTTTTGTCCAAAACTCTTCCAAGTACAAAAACATGATATTAAACAACATTGAAGCATGGTGCATATGGATAGAAATCCAATATACATGAAACAAATATATATATCATAGTTTTTGTCGATAATTCCAAAATATGTTTTGTCAAAAATACCAAAACATATAACACATGAATAAGGGAGTCAAAACTAAGTTTGTCTAGAAAATTAAAGCATGCATGTATATAGAACAAATCATATATACATTAAACCATGTAAACTTGTTTTGATCTATCTATTCATGAAAACCAAGGTCGGTTAAATCTAAAACCGAAAAACTGAAAACCAATATTCAAAACATGAAACGTGTGTGTTGTGAACTTGAGCATTATCATACTAATCTAATCTTTACAATTAGGCTCTAAACACAAACTAAACTAGGGATACCTAAGTCTTCTTGTAGAGCGCCGTCTCCAAGTTGACTCGGTCCAAACCGTGATTCACCAAGCTTGACTCCAATGAGTGTTAGATGTCATCTTTGATGCTTAGGCTCTTGAATCACCTTGTGAAAGATGTGTGGAAGCTTTCACCAACTAATATCTTGTTAAATATCTGAAACTTAAACATTGCAAGATTATTAGTACACATAACTACATGAGTTAATCATCATCAAAACTAGAGTGGAAGGCCTTTGGGCCAACAATCTCCCCCTTTTTGATGATGACAAAACTCATGGAGTTATATATGCATGGATTAAAGTAAAGCTTCAAAGAAGCTCCCCCTTAACTCATGCATAACAATAAAACATATAAGATATGCAATGAATGTTCTTAACCACATAAACATGTTCTGGATACCAATTAAAATAAAACATAAACAATGAAACATGCATATAAACTATGATATATAATATTGAAACCAACATATTATTACTAATGAAAACCAATTAAAACATATGCATAAATCAACCATGCATATAAACTACAAATTCTTCTCTCCCTTTTTGTCAATCATCAACAAAGGGGTAAAAAAAAACATAATGAAAATAAATACTTCTCCCCCTAAATCTTCAAACAAAGAAGCAATAAATTATTCCAAGGGGTAAAAACCAAGTCAATATGATATCAATTGAAAATAACAAACTTTGAGAAATGCCAAATCCTATTTGAAATAAAACAAGGCATTGAAACAAAATAACATTTTATATCAAAATGAAAACATGTTATGTAAACTTGATACCAATAGATAATAAAAATTGATACCAAATTTAAGGAAACAAATAGCATCTTGATACCAAAAAAAGATATTTTTCATTATAAGCATATGATACCAATTACTTTAATATCATAAAGTTAGGGAGTGGGAAACAAAAACAATGGTAAACCAAATACCAATTGAAATATAAAATACGAGTTTTCTCCCCCTTTATGAAATACCAAAAGAAAATATGCATAGGCTTGAAATAAGATACCAATTGAAAATTAAATCAATGAAACATGATATTCATTAAAAATTCAAGCTTAGCAATCTTAAAATTATGATAAAGCTTGTATATGGATACCAATTGAAAAACTCAAGCTTAACATAACCAAAATTTGTGCTTCAAGATATAGAGATATAATAAGCACAAATAAATCATCTATATATGTATGTAAGAAATAGATACCAATTGAAATTGATACTATATGAAGTGTAAGCATACATATATAAACAAAACATATATGAGTATACAAAAGGATGTCAAGATTGATACCAATTGAAAGAATTCAATGATACCAATTGAAACAACAATAAGATCAAGTGTATGACTCATATCAACTACCACCCATTTCATGATCAAGTTTAAAATGATTTACACTATTAAGCATACATGAGCATGATCTCCCATCCAACCGCCCATTGAAGGTAGGGGTTTTCAAAAATAGATTTAGAAATATAGTAAGTTTGAAAAACTCTACCTCATGAAGAATATCACAACTAGTCATATGAATCAACTAGTACGAAATCCTTCAAGACAAAACACAAAGATTTTTCATGAAACATGAGAATCACATGATCACCAAACACTCAAAATCTATATGGCACCAATAGTACTCATGAAAATCAAATCATGAGAAAACATCAAAATAAGGTGAGTGTACTAGTGTTGTGAGAAACATATCATCATGAAAATGGATAATTAAGCTCAATATAGTAATCATCAAGATATGAAACATAAGTGAATCATGAAATCCACGAAAGTTCATCCATATGATTTAAGCTTCAAGGCATATGTATGTCATGTACAAACTAAAGTATACATACATATCCTAAACACAATGAGTCCACAAAAGTATATGCATGAAGGCACGTGGCTCAAGGA
Organism: Agave tequilana; assembly: GCA_038442645.1. NCBI lineage: Eukaryota > Viridiplantae > Streptophyta > Magnoliopsida > Asparagales > Asparagaceae > Agave > Agave tequilana. The sequence goes on from JAVJIF010011313.1 coordinate 124,253, forward strand.
TGTACATGTATAATCAATAGTTTGGACAAGATACACATATACATGAAGTTAAACAAATAAACACGAAATTAAGAAAAACTATATTTTCACCAAAACTATTTCATTTCAAGGTATATGTATGAATTGCCAACACAATAAGTGTACATACATATCCCTAAACACAATTGAGTCCATATATATAGATTTGCATGAAAGGCAAATGACTCAAAGGGCATACATGTATATCTTAAGGTTTGACAAAATAGACATATACATGAAGTGAAAACACTTAATCATAGAAAACACATCAAAAATAGGAATACATGTTTGAATGCATGAATCATCAAAATTAGACTATACTAGAACATCTAATGGGTACAAATAGGCATCCAAGCACAAACATATATAAAGGTTTATTTGTGGCCCATTCTATGTACAAGTATAAATCCTAGTTTTAATGAAAACTAACATCTAAGCATATATCCAAATCATTAAGCATAAAACGAGTCATAAATCAACAATATTCTAAAAATGATCATTATGTAAATCCACATGCTATAAGAATCATAATATCAAAACAATTGTGAAAACACAAATTATGGATTCATCTAAACAATTGAGATATCAAATTGCAATACATGCATAGTAATAAACACACTATTCAAAACATGAATCATTAAAATGAAAGTCATACAATCAAATGATCATTATGCATATGCATGTGCACTAGATCTATAGCATACATGTTAGTTTAAATAAGGTGAGACACTAAATATAGATCCATATGAAGCATGAGTGCTCAAGTAACTAAACATGTATAACACTATTCTAAAGAGCATGACATAAGCATAATGAACAATAAACCATGGCATGCTATAAATAGATGAACATGAAAAGCATGCAATTAAAAATGGGAGTTAGAGAATGATACCAAAACCGATGAAGGTGCATCTCTAATTCTCCAAACCACGGTGTCCTCCCACCAAATCTCCTTGAGAGTGAAGCATCCAAATGGTTCTCCTTTTAGCTTAGTATGCATCCACCTCAAGGCACCAACACTCTCACGTTATGCGAGAGCCTCCACCTACATCAAACATCAAAGAGGTGGATCTTGGTACCCATTTTCTTGTGGGTCCACGGGGGTTAGTATCTCTCCTAACCCAAACAAGATTAGTTGCTAAATTTTCAATATGTAATCTATCATAGCAAAATCTAGCAAGGTGGCCTTTTCGACCACAATGTGTACAAGTGTACACATGAGCATACATGTTATGATTGTGTCCGTGATGAGCATGTGTATGCCGTGATGAGTGTGCATGCATAGTTGGAGCTTGTTTCTTGCGAACCAAGGATTTCAAACGTGAGTGATTCATGACACAATGGCTCAAAGTGGAGCCCAAACTATCAACACTTTTCTTCAAGACAATTATATCCTTTTCAATGCTAGAAGATAAAGTGGGACATGCTATAGGTGCGCAAGAAGTAGAAGCTACACTAGCATGACAAACATGAATATCAATATCATTTTGCAAAGATTTATTTTTATTCAAAACCAAATCCAATTCTTTTGTTATGAAATCAATTTCATTTTTCAAGGTAACATTTTCTTTAAAAACAAGATCTAATTTTGAAGATAAATCTCATTGTGCTTTACAACATCATCACAATCATTTTTGTTTTTCAAAAATTCATTTTCCTTTAAAGCAAGTTCGAGTTGAGATTTAAGTGAGTCACATTCACTTGCAATCTCTTCCTTCTCTTGCAACATCAATTCAAAATTAGAGCATAAATCCTTTAATTCATTTTTCAAAACAAGATTATCATCTTTCAATAAATCATGTTTTTCTAACAAATTCTCAAGCTTTTGAACAAGTTCCATATTTAAAGTTTGAACTTCAAAACATCCATGACAATAGGAACTAGAGCTATCATATATTTGAGAATCCGATTGTACCTCAAGGGAGTTCTTCCCTTGGACCATGAGGCATTGCTCTTCGGACTTTTCTCTCTTAGATCTTCTCATCTTGTTGATAATCCTTGGAAGCTCGGGAGAAGTCAAGATGCTCCAAACTGCAAAAGCCGAATCATAACGATCAAAAACATGTAATAAATGTTCATTTAGAGATGCTCTAAGTGCCCTAAGTGTAATGCAATGGCCTTCTTATGCTTGCTACTATTTGGGAGGGATTCTATGGTAATGGCTTGATAAACTAGATGTCCTAGGTCTTTTAAATGTTTAGTCATATTAGCCTTCCAAGCATCAAGTCTAAAATGATCAAACATAGGAGGGCTAGCCATAAGTGCAAACTAAATGTGTGCAAATGAAAATGCAAATAAAGATTAGCAAACCAAGATCTCACTCCTAGGTGGTTAAACCTAAATATCAGGAGCGCTAGCTCTGATACCAATTGAAAAGTCACCTAGAGGGGGGTGAATAGGTGACGATGCTAATCTAGTGAACTTAATGCGGAATTTAAAAACTAATTGCAATTACAACAATGATGCACACTCAAGCAAGTATAAGATATAGCAATTTGCACAATACACAAAGTAAAGAGAGAGATAGAGAGAGTCAATGGATCAAACGCAAACACAGAGATATGTTATCGAGGTTCGAGCACCCAGCTCTACATCCCCGCCTTCGACACACGAAGGATTTCTAATCCACTAGCTAGTTCACCAAGAACTCTCACAAGGAGTACCCAACTCCTCTCTTTACAATCACAACCTCCTCCTTGAGGCACAACTCCAAGCCAACAATCTCCTCACAACTTGAGGGATTTCCAAACTCAAAACCAATACAAGGATCACCTCACAACCTTGAGGGATACAACCCAATAGCCAAACTTCCTCAACACAATGAGGGAAAGGCACAAAGCCAAGCTAAAGATAGGGTTTACAACTTAGTGGTTTCAAACAATAACCACAAAACAATCTCTTTTTCCCACACAAAATTCTATAGAAAAGATAGTAGATTTTAGCTCAAGTGTGGAGAAACCAAGGGATTTGAAACCAGTAACTCAAAGAAAATCTTTGGGAAATAAATGAAACCAAGATAGAGAAGTTCAATTCAAAAGCTTTTCCCAAAACCCTTTTATTTGATTTTTCAAGCTCTAAAGAAAACACAAAAAAGATTGTTCAAATCAAGCTCAAAAACTTCTTTTTATTGCTGTAAAAACACCAGAGAGTATGTAAAAATTCGCACAAAAATTTTTAGAGAAAAACTCTTGCAAATGGGGTATTTATAGGCTAATCCAGAAAATAGCCGTTGGCAGCAGAACTGCCAGAAATACCCTGCCGGTCGACCGCCCGGTCGGTCATTTTTGACCGTTGACAGCTACCGGTCGACCGCCCGGTCGACCGAAACAAACAGAGAGCAGACTGCTCTCAGTCCGGTCGACCGGTGCGGTCGACCGTCCCAGAGTCTCCAAACGTGCACAGATCTGTGCACGTCGGTCGACCGTCCCGGTCGACCGACCTCAGCCCTAGTCGACTAGTCAGGTTACTAGTCGACTTGGTTGAAGCCTGGAACAGAAAATTCAATTTGAAATATGTTTAAAAATTCTTTTATCTTTTCTAAAAATCACCAAAAATAGTTTTATCATTTTGCATTGATATATAAACATGTGGTAAAAAGTTTAGCTCAAATATCAATCAATATGAACTATTTTTGTGTCTTTTCATTTTTACTAAAAACCAAAAACTGTATTTTCTAAAACTTGGATTTTGAATAGAAAATACGTTTTGTCCAAAACTCTTCCAAGTACAAAAACATGATATTAAACAACATTGAAGCATGGTGCATATGGATAGAAATCCAATATACATGAAACAAATATATATATCATAGTTTTTGTCGATAATTCCAAAATATGTTTTGTCAAAAATACCAAAACATATAACACATGAATAAGGGAGTCAAAACTAAGTTTGTCTAGAAAATTAAAGCATGCATGTATATAGAACAAATCATATATACATTAAACCATGTAAACTTGTTTTGATCTATCTATTCATGAAAACCAAGATCGGTTAAACCTAAAACCGAAAAACCGAAAACCAATATTCAAAACATGAAACGTGTGTGTTGTGAACTTGAGCATTATCATACTAATCTAATCTTTACAATTAGGCTCTAAACACAAAGTAAACTAGGGATACCTAAGTCTTCTTGTAGAGCGCCGTCTTCAAGTTGACTCGGTCCAAACCGTGATTCACCAAGCTTGACTCCAATGAGTGCTAGATGTCATCTTTGATGCTTAGGCTCTTGAATCACCTTGTGAAAGATGTGTGGAAGCTTTCACCAACTAATATCTTGTTAAATATCTGAAACTTAAACATTGCAAGATTATTAGTACACATAACTACATGAGTTAATCATTATCAAAACTAGAGTGGAAGGCCTTTGGGCCAACAAGAAGCACTCATCCACTTTTGTCGGTATGGGTCTAATCTGATTAGAAATGTCTCCATCCGTTTCTCCATTTTCTGGTATAGAACCATGATAACTGACCATTTAGGAAACATAGGTCTGAAATTGGTTGCCAGTTCGTCAGTGCCTTATTTTAGTTGCTACACCATAGTAGTGGTAAAAAATTAACCATCACCAAGATGTTGACACGTGTCCACACAACTGATAGCCTCCCACTGAGATGCCCACAACTCCCAGTCCTTCCCCACAAGCTCCGTGACTTAGAGCCATCCCGGAGCTACTTCCTATTCCGACGACATCACTCGAGTCATCGGCAGTCCAAAATTCCTGATTTCACCCTTGAAGTTCCCAGTAGTGACTGTTGAGATCTCCTCCTGCAATTACGCCACTTCCTCTTTCTCACGTTGAAGACGTGTAATGCCCCTACATTCAAGGCGGGCTCTTATGAATTGTGAAGAGATTCCCTGTATGTGATCCCAACAGTTGAGCACCCATAATCAATGCCATTACAACCAACCTCCACATGAAGATCGTGCAGAAATCTCGTTAGCTCTCATCACCATCAACAATTCAGTATAAACGGACCCTCATCTCCAACAAGAGGACAAAAAAATAGACCTGACTTGAGCTAGCTGAATCCTCTCTCTTGACTTAACACCAAGACCATCCCAATATTTTCACAGTCAACTCTTGTTCAGAGATACTCCAAACAATCCCTGTAATCCTTGTAAATTGACAGATTATAGTGGATCTTCCTTCACCTCCCTGTGGTTTTTTTTCTTATTTGGGTTTTCACGTAAAAATCATGTATCTCTGTCTCTTTTTCTGTATAGTGATCATCGTTTTACATTTACATACTGGACCTCTCTCTCGCTTGTGGTGCGGATCAACCATTTGATCATTCGTATTGGAAAATCTTCACCACAAGCTGGTACTTTTATTGAGATCTGAATTCTTACATTTAAGATTTCTTCACTAAAAACCCAAAAATCTTTCTCAAAAAAGCCTATTCCACATCGACGATGTCCCCAAGAAAGCAAGCCGTTAACGACGCAACGTCCAAAGGCAAGACCGTTGAAACTACTGGGGCATGGTCCTTCCACCAACCAACGATTAGCCGCATACCACCGAGGACACCGACTCCTCTTCGCCTCAGGAGGTAGTTGCCAATGTCCAACCACTTTAACGGCATGAAGACCAGCTCCTTCAGATGCTCCCTGACATAAAAGAGCAGATGAAGGAACAACAAGCTAATTCATATTGCGATCGGGAGCAGGCGGCTCTCGACCGCGAGAATGCCATCCATGAGTAGGAGGCATTGAGGCGGCTCAACGACCAACGTTAATCTCAAATTGTTGCCCTTCAGAACAACTAGTCATTGACGCAGTCAGAAAGCGAACCTGAAGTAGGTGGATCTCCCGACCTCTGAGTCCTTGATGAACTGATCCAGAAACGGATCACGAAAATCAAGCTACAAGGCCACCTAACGCCTTCAGTTGCCAAAGTTCCCGACTTCTCCCTCTCCGAAGGCATCCTGGAATGCGAGTTCCCGATGAAGTTTTCAACTCCAACCTTCGACTGCTACTCCGGGATGAGCGACCCTGTCCAACACATCAGACATTTTCAGAACAAGGTGGTCTATTTTTGCATCGATCTACTCTTGTGCATCACCTCTTTCTCCAGTTTGAAAGGTGTGGCGTCATATTGGTTCTATTCTTTGCCGACCCGCTTTCTCTGCAACTTCGAGGAGGTAATCAAAGCGCTACTCAGTACGCCTCTTGCTAGGAGGCCAAGAAGAACAATCATCATCTCCTCTCTGTCAAAATGAAATAAGGTGACAACCTCAAGTCTTACATCGGCTTTTTGCAAAGGCAACTCGTCAAGGTCCTTAATTGCCGTGAAAATGTCTTCGCATTCGTGTTCATCAGCGAGCTGCAGGTCTCTCACTCTCTATGCAAACACCCCCTGAAGTACAATATCACTCAGATGAGTGAGGTTCTCTCCCGAGCAGAGTCTTACATCCAGCTGGAGGCAATGAAGACTTCCTCCAACTATTCCACAAAGCCTGGTGATGGCGGAGGAAAGTCGAAGTCTCCGCATGAAGTCTCCACCCATGCCCAAGATCGGAGTCGGGGGCAACCTGTCTTTAATAGACAAGCGCTCCTGGCCCCTCACTGAATCCACTTTAAGCCTTTCGGACAGAGCTACATTTCATTCTGTTGAAACTTTCCATCAACGAAGTCTTTAATGTCATCAAGGAACAACCTTGGATCAGGCGCCCGAAACCAATCCAATATGATCCTACCCTCACGGAGCAGAGGAGTACTTCTCCTTCCATGATAGCAAGAAATACAAGACCGTCCACTACAGGAGCCTCCGATGATACCTGAAAAATCTTATCCGTCAATGCTTCCTTAAAAGTACATTCTTACCTCGGGAGAGCCTCCGGGTCAGGACAACTCAATGCTCCACCTCCTGTCCAGCCACAACACGCAATCACTCAGTACAGAGCGATTGAGTGAACTAATTTCTCCTCTAAGGGCAGGGAAGTAGTTCAAACCAATAATACTCCTTGTATTTCCTTCAAAGCACATGCATTTTGTTTTGATCAAATAAAATGCATCTTTGCTCTTAATCGTTTTCTTGCTATGCTGATGAGAGTGTCCCCCATCAATCCCTGATGCTTGTACGTTCTGAGATGGAGTGTTCCCCCATTAGGAGTCGGCAATGTAAGCACCAATTTACGAGCTCCATCTCGATTGGCTTACAAGCAGTCGAACCCTGCGCTGTGAGAGTGTCCCCTGCTCGGGGTCCCAGCTATGCTGATGAGAGTGTTTCCCATCAGTCCCTAATGCCTGTACGTCTCGAAATGGGAGTGTCCCCCACTCGGAGTCGGCAATACAAGTCGGCAATGCAAGCACTAGCCTACGGGCTCCATCTCGATTGGCTTATGAGCAGTCAAAACCATCCGTTATGGGAGTGTCCCTCACTCGAAATCCCTGCCATGCTGATGGGTGTCCTCTACCAGTGCCTGACGCTTGTACGTCTCGAAGTGGGAGTGTTCCTCACTCAGAGTCGGCAACACAAGCATACCGGCCTGCAGGCTCTATCTTATTTGGCTTACGAGCAGTCGAAACCCTCCGCTGTAGGAGTGTCCCCACTTGAATCTCTACCATGCTGATAGAAGTGACCCTCATCAGTCCCTGACGCTTGTACATCTCGGAGAGGCACACTTTGCCCAGGTATTGCTCGAACACCACTTTTGTGAATGGTTGCACATATTACTCATCCCGGGACCCGGGATGACATGGTTGTGTATGATTAACCTATGACTGGTATATACATGAGGGTTTCTTTGTTTGGTTTATCCCGTCGACGTACTAGTTTCGCGTGATCAGAAGCTAAATGTACAGACTTGTCAGCACAACCTATTTGATTTACGTCTTTTTTTAGTTCTTATTATGTCTAACATATGGTTTAAGCTGTTCCATTACATGCTTGTTTGCGCATCTCTCGACTCCGCTATTTGAATTTTCCACGCTTGAAGGCTCGACTCTGCTATAGGGATTTTCTCCTCTCAGAGTTTCAAGTTCACAGCTCCGCTGATGGGTCAAACCCCTATTCGGAAGCATACGTGAATCCAACTCCGCTGCTAGAATTTACAGGTACCACTGATGGGACTACCCCCACTCGGGAACATCGCAAACTTACTAAACCATCCACATGCCAAATCAAATATCCTAGAGCTAAAGGCAGACACTCAGAGGAGACATGATCGATTTCGAATAAAGCAAATGGTAACAATTAAGATCTAAACAAATGTTTCCATTCCAAAGAGCATTATATATGTTTTATTCCAAAAGTCTTTCCATTATGAATATATTCCTTCAAATACATACTTGATTACATCTAACAAGAGTAATACGAGTTTCATTACACTTTAAGCTTACTTTTTTGAAAAGAAACATATGATCCAGCTCTTACCCATCCAGCCCTACCATCATCAAACAGGTTCCTGATGCCGAAGCAAACGAAGGTCTGTTTATCGGAGAATACTTCACGGATACACGACCTTATTGTTCACGCCACCATCCAAAGGCCTTGAAAAAAGCTCCGCAAGGGTTCCTCTAATGAAAAGATCTCCTCTCTGCCTCGAACCTCAAACGGAAGTTCGCAAGCCACTGATGATATCACACCACCGGTCTTTTTTTTTGAGGAAGAGGTCAGAGCTCTGGAAGGAGTGCTTCATCGGCGTCATCCCGACGAATACCCCCATTCTTCCTTCCCATTGCTTGCCGCAATATAAGAATCTCCAAGCGCGAGGCAGCGGTGTCCGATCAGAATGAAGACTTTAAGACAAACAAGATTGTCGTGGAGTCACGTTCTCCTTAGTAGCCATCCAGAAGAACCCTCACCCTTATCTCATATACGCTATCAAGAAAGAACTTCGAGCCCCAAGATGAGAACTGGGTTGATCTGATCGAAGATCAGACGAACAAACCAGGTTGAAACTGGAGCCCTATCTATCCTTCCTGATAGCAGAGCCCTATTGCGAAGATTGATGTTTTGTGACAAGTTCATCACGAAGATTGATGTTTTGCACCAATCAGACTCCCGAACGGCATCCATTTTCACCATCTTCATCCATTTCCTCTCTTTCCTCCATCGGACGAAGAAGAACGTCATGGCAACCCACCAGAGTAAAAAAATTGGAAGCAAGATTTTTTTAAGATAAGAAGATAAGCAATTTTTACCTTAAGGTTTCATCATATCTATAGACGGAGGAGTTGAAATATCTCCAATTCAAATCTTAATCCCCCCAAAAGTCGGTTCATATCCCAAGATCCTCAGTAAACCGAATCGGCAGGATATCAATCGCCTCTGTCACACGATCTCATTCATTATGGCGTCAAGATTTGAAAAGACGCCAATCATAGATTTCAAGCCAAACTAATCGATCGACAGGCCACTTGTCATTCTTTCAGACGAAATCTAGAAGATTTATATTGATGGACCAGATCCTCTCCTTCACCAACATCAAGAAGAATTCAAGGCCTTTAGGATCCCTACCAATTTTGCTCTTTCGACTTCCCTCATACAGGCTCCGGCAAGTGAAAGAGCGGGGGACATTTGTAGTGGTATAAAATTGACCCTCATCAAGATATCGACACATGCCCACACAACTAATAACATGTCAACGAGATGCCTACAAATCCTGATCCTTCCCTATAAACTCTGCCACCCAGAGCCATTCCATAGCTATTTCCTATTTCGAACATATTATCTTTCGGAGTCATCTGTAGTCCAAGATTCCCGACTTCACCTCGGAAGTCTCCAACAGCGACCGCCGAGATCTTCGCCTGCAATTATGCCACTTTCTCTCTCCCACATTGAAAGCGTGTAACGCCCCTGCATTCAAGGCAGGCGGTTATGGACTGTGAAAAGATTACCTGTATGCGATCTCAACAACACATCACCCATAATATCACGACCGTTATAATAATTGGTGGTTCAGAATCGGAATCCGTCAGAGTCGGCCGGAATCGATTGGAATCAGAATGGAATTGGTTGGAATTGGCCATATTGGCTGATTCCAGCCGATTCCAACACAATTATTGTGAAACTCCAGCAAATTCAGCAGTATTTTTCCTATATTGCAAAGTAAAAGTTTGATTAACTGACAACGAGTTGTTTAATTCTATCGATCTTTTAATCTGATACCACAAATCAGTGATGTCAAATATTATTTCACTTTTGGTATGTTTTGGGTACAATGATTATTCTCGAGCTCAAGAGAATCCGATGCTTACACTTACTAGAGATTATAAATACTCCTCTCCCTTACTAACAATTTTCAAAATAGAGAAATTACTAATCGGAGGAATAATTTGTTAGATTAATTATTTTTAGTACTTGATCTACTAGAAAAATGCTGAAAATAGTTAGAAAATGCGTAATAATTTCTTGACTTCGATATAAATAATTAATTTATTTAAAAATTTAGAAAATGGTTAGAAAATAGTTGCCATATAATTAAGTAGAATATAATTAGTTTGTTAGATTAATTATACGTTAGTTTGTTAGATTAATTAAACTTACTTTATTAGAAAATTTGTCATGAAGTTGCTAATATAGTTGTATTGGTCAGTTTCTGACCCCATCAAGATCATGACGCATCTCCATCCAGCCCTTGGATGATCACGTGACACGTGCCTATATCAAGAACATCTGAAGAAGAATCCTAGCCTCACCTGAACTCCGGGCACTCGGGCAGTTCAAGCAGCCAAAGGATAAAGATAGAGTCAGTTACAAGTACCCTCATTTTCAAGCCAATCTTCATTTGAATCTGACAATTACAGCTTGGGAGCAGTTCAACCATATTGGCAGTTGATAGACCCACAGGATAAAGACGAATACTGGTTCTACTAATTCAAATAAAAATGTTTGGCTCTAACTGCCTCCAAGATAAGCAGTTGAGATAGTATAGATGTTTAAATAGATGAGAACTCTCTGTAATCTTATCCAACACACCCACCTGTATAAATAGTAGACCCCCTCCAACGAGAGGGGAACGGTTAACCCCAGAAACTCTAGCGTGTGAGATCAGGCTATCACAATTGTACTTTTCTCTGAATTATAGTAAAACACTCTCTTGCACCGTAATTTTTTTCTTTCGGGTTTTCACATAAATCTGTGCATTAGTTCTGATTTTATCTCTGAAATTCATTCATTGATCCTTACAATTTGTTGAGTGGATAATTTTTCCTGAAATTACCCATTGCATTTGGTGCTTTAATTGAGATCTTTGAGTCCACACTCAGAGTCCTTCCAATCTCATACCCTTCACGTCTTTAAAAAGAATTCGAATGACCATGGCGCCTAAGAGCACTACTCACAGTAACAGTTAACTAATTAATTCTAGAAAATGTTAGAAAATAATTATCATGAATATAATTAAATAAAATATAATTTGTTTGTTAGATTAATTGTATTGTAATGTTTTTGTAAATACCTTGTTAATTTATGTCTTTGCACCAGTTGTTTTGTATTGTAATTTTTTGTTCAAATGTGATTCAAATTACATCATTTATTCTAAAAATATATTAAAATGCTACTATCTGAACAAATTTTTATTTATTTTTATTTTTTAATTTTTTAATCGATACTTATATTACCGAGATGGTATAGCTGATATGACCTATTTTGATACCTAAAACTATCAGCCGATTCCAATTCTGATTTCGAGATTTTGAACCATGCTTTTATCCTTTATACCAAGTTTGAATTTGTTCATTTGAAATCTAGGCTCTTCTATTTGATTTTTTGATCAAAAGTTCTATATGAATTATTCAATTTTTTCCTTATCCTCTATCCTTATCCTATAGGTACAACCATGGTTCACAGTCGCGGTCTCGGCCGCCGACTCGGGCACTGAGACGGATCGGTCTCGGCGACTCGGATCGGTATCGGGCGATACGCGCAAAACGCTACATAGAAAGCTCAAAAAATTCTGAAAAAATCACGACAAATCTTAAAAAAATATAGACATTCACATTTATGTATCACATGTCCAAAATATATCACCTAACACACTAAACATAAAGCGAAAGTATAAATACACGCGTCGTCGGTAGAAACATATCAAAATACATGCACAATATAATAAATTGCACAAACTACATTCATAAATACATACTAATGTAGTTATTTTCATATTGCATTGCGATGAGGCACAAAATCATCATCATAATACCGAGGCGACTGAGTCAACTCCGATTCTCGGCCGAGTCGGTCTCCTCTGAGTTGAGTTGACCGACTCGTGACTCGGACTCGTCTCGGAGCGAGTCGAGACGGATACGACTCGGCCGACTCGTCTCCGACTCGGCCGAGTCTTTGAACCGTGGGTACAACATTTTCTATGTTTCTAGTTTAGCATATTTACCTCCAACTCATTTGAAAGCTCGTATCTTAGGACAATAACATACATCATACACCGATTACCTTTTGTGCAAATCAAAAGAGGTGAATATATTCATGCCAAGTGAAAAGATAGAAGTACCCCATAGTGTGTTAAGTTGTGGAGCCTGATTATTGTCTTGACAGATTGTTGCCTTATGTAGAATTATTCGCGAATTGACCTGCGAGGACAGGTCGCGGAGGGCCCCCTTCTGGGGGTGTGAGGGTAGAGCCCTGACAAAAAATGAGAAGTCTCATTGCAGATATCGGAACGAGGATTGAAGTGCGAAGCACTCCGGTAAGGAGGTTCGATGTGTTAAGAGTTTCAGGATGCGGGCATGATCGGGGTCTCGCTCCAGAGGAGAAGCTTGATATCACTCTGGAGGAGCACTCCGAAGCATCTACCCGGAGGAGCACTCCGCTTAGCAACAGTGCAGAGTTGCATCTCGGAGTGACAGCTCAGTCTCAGAAGCTCTGTTTTGGAGAGGCGTCTCAGAGATGCATAGCGGAAGCAGTCCAGTCTGAAAGCTTGGTGGCCTATGAAACTCGAAAAATGTGTCAATGACAGTTTGGTGATTTCACAACTTGTAATCCTATTTTTCTCTATAAAAGAAGATGTGTCGTCATTAGTGTTAAGAAGAGAAGATCTGAGTGTGCTATAGCCTATTGTAAATATAGAGCGGCTGTGAGGTTTTCTCTTCTTCTGTAATCTCTTTCAAATATAGTGGCTTTGTGTGCGGCTCCATGGTTTTTCCCGATTTGGGTGTTTCACGTAAATTTCTTGTGTTTTTGATTGTGCGTTTGATCTGTGTTTCTTTCTTCTTCCCAAATCATCTTCATCCCAAACATACTGATCATTTGCTTAGGATCCATCATATCACCATCATAATGGTGAATGAGTTTGAGGATGTTATTCACAGGTTGATGTATTCAAGGATGATGGTTAAGATAGAAAATTGCACCCCCCCCCCCAAACCACCCAAAAAAAAAAAAAAAAAAAAAAAAAAAAAAAAAAAAAAAAAAAAAAAACTCTTCTTAATCCCCACTTCCCTCTTAATTTCCTTGTAGCCTCTGGCCCTCTTATCTGACAATGCACTTGTGCAGGTTGAACCTTTTTCCTCTAGATCCATGATCACCATGCATTTATATCCCATAACACACCTTGCTTATCCCCCCCCCCCCCCTCCCGAGTCTATCAAGGCCACCTACCTAACTATTTGAGCATGTGGCTTTCCCCTCTATGATGCACAAGTTAGATTTCAAGGAAAATCCCCTTGATACATGCCCATTGTGGTGAATTGTATGCAAGTCCACCTATTTAGGGAAGGAGTCACCTTGACGTTCGAAAGTAGGACAAGAACCAAATGATGCTTTTCCATGTGTTCATCATCAGTTGGAGGCACAACACATTCAGAGAAATTAGGACGCGACCACAGTAAAGGGTAGTCTCAGCCTAGCAACAAAGGTTTGCTTATGAGTATCAATAAAGCCTTCTGGGGAATTATTGATGCTTTGTGTGTGATTGGCATGGAACTGTGTGCTTGTATGTACGATTATCTTTAAAATTCTTTACCCATTATAATTCCAACTTCATCTCTTCTATTCTATGGTATGTAAAACGCTTCTAACTAAAACAGGCGTGTCCGACACGGCTAGACACAACACACCTGTCCATGTGTGTCCGGCACTTACAAATATGCAAAGCTTTATTTACCTCTTTCTCAGAATTATAACAAGATAAAACATGCCATGCCTTCTTTCGGCAAATTATAAATTATTTTTGTAAATCAGTTTATTAGTATGTTAGATTCTTTTGTAGATGAATAACATTCTAATGTACATATTTATATGAGTTCAATATAAACGTAGAAAAAAAATAGACACATATAGACGTCTCGTCATATTGGATTCTAGATAATTTTTCGTATTCGACACCCTGTGTCCGTGTCGAAGTAGGACACTCATGTCCATGTCTACAAGTCATACTTTTATTATCTTTCTTCTTTAAATCAAAACAATTGTTGCTTGTGCATTAACTGTACATGTGTCAGTCTTTAGTAATTCACTCAAAGTTGCTTTCAGTCATCTCATGATCTGGAAAGGCATGTCTGTTATGTGTGTGCATGCACATGTGTGTGTATATAGCATAGTTGCTTGCCGGGGGGGGGGGGGGGGGGTCAGGGCTCTCTCATTTTTGAAAGCACGATGTTTTTGTTGAATGAAATCCTAAGCATTCAATAATTCAGATTTGTAATTGATCCTTGTTTCCAGTACTAGAGCTTCAGTTTATTACCGTATATAGCTTGTCCTAATATAGGAGTAGTGGAAATAGATTTACCATGAAAATTGACAGGCTGTATGGTATCTGATGATATTACTACTTCAGTTTCAAGGCCTGACTAACCCTGAAGCAATTATATATATTTTTATGTATTATTTGATTGTCGTTTTTTGTGATTTTAATGTTCAATGCTGTTACGTTCTATTTATACCTCCAAATTTAGGCCCGCTGGATCCTTATTCAAGAATGCTCACTTTGCCCACTTCTGTACAAACTGGTAGTTCAAATTGTGGTTCTGCATGAATATTTGATCCTCTTGTAAAATTTATAAATCCTGCAATTTAGATCTGATTATGGTTTCTGAGACTTGTGGATCCTGAAGTAGTTTTTCCTTCTTTTATTTTATAAAATTTTATTTTCTTTTGGACAGCCCATTGTAGATAAAATGAAAGAATATCAGACAGCTGCCATACGGCTTCATAATGGATGCCTGGTGAGTACGAATGGTAGTAAATTTGTACTTATCTTCACTCCATTAGAACTGATGTTTTATGTGATTGCCATTCATAATACTGTTGCTACATTAGTCTCTTTGCTCAGCATGAGATTTGACTGCTTTGTTTTGTCTGCTTGGCATTGATACAGTGCTTAATTTTGTTTTTCAATTATACATATTATTTCAGTTTATGCTATTTATGACGGAGGCAAGGGCTTCTCAGTTTCATAGGAACTTTAGGCCATATATATCAGCTTTGCCCTAAAGTAAAGCCTTCCAGGTATTTGTGGAAATATGTAGCGTGCTACTTAGTTTGTCTATGTTGGAAAGGGTGCTCCACTACCCTGATTTGACCTTGGCATGCTCATTGGTTTGTCTGTCTTGGAAAGGGTGTTCCACCACCCTAATTGGACCTTGGCAAGATAAGGAGTCAAAATCAGTTTAGAATGGTGACATTCAAAACAGTGATGCAAATCCCCGAGTTATGACCTTCTGAAGCATGTGCTGGTATTGACAAACAGACTCAATTTGACTTGACATAGTTGGTTGCACCCTGCAGCAGCACCAGTCACATCCAAATCCATCAGATCATCTCATGCTGACCCGCCCTGATCCTAGGGTTTGGTGTCTCTTTGTCTTAATTATTATAACAACTTTTAGGCCTCGCCTGCAAGTGGAGTTAGGAGTTAGGAATTAGGATTTTTGAGAGATTTATTATGGAAGAATTAGCAACTCATGTTGAGATGGTTGTTTGGTCAGAACTAGATTTACTTAGAGTTAAGGATTGAGAGAGAGAGAGAGAGAGAGAGAGAGAGAGAGAGAGAGAGAGAGAGAGAGAGCTAATACCGACCTTTTGGTGGAATTTGCAACTCTTGAATTTTGGAGAATTGGATAGATTTCGAGGTAATTTTGAGTTAAATCTATTTTCATCATGACTTGCTGCTTTTGTCAAATTTGATCGTTTGGCAAAAGTTAGTCAAAATTAGCTCAATTTTTGAGCTAACTCCACTTGCCAAATGAGGCATTAAGGAGTTGCATTGAGTAACATCGGGCTTAGGTAACAGAACTCACTTTTACCTAATAGGCTTACCCAACCTCGTTAAAAGAACTCTACCGACCTACTTATGTGCATGTGTATTTATTTATTTATTACAAATGTTTGTGTGTGATTTTCCCTGTCATCTTTACAATAGTGGGAGTTGATGTTGTGGTGTCTCTGTTCATGTTCTCAGCCATCTTTACTATAATTCGGTTTGATACTGCTGCCACAACCCCTTTCCTAAATTATGATCTCAGTGTGTACTGTCTGCCGCGTATATTCTTGACTCATCTTTCAATCTTCCTCGGGAAGAAATGTGTCATGCTGACTGGTTGCCTAGCATACATGTCCTTATGGCTTGGGCAACAAGGTCCCTATCATAGGGCCCTTTTTGTTTTTTTGGCATTAGCTGGTCATAGTCGGACTTGAATCCGGGACTCCCCATAAACCACTCCCTCTTTTTTACGAATGAACCATACCTCATTGGCTAAAAGAAAATTAGGCCCGTCATAGTCAGTATCATCAACATCTTAAGAGAGCAATTAAGATACCTGTTTATACTTGCCTTAGTGATGGCATCACACTATTGGAAGGAAATTCAAGTGGGCATGATTGTTGGTTTTAGGTGCCCTGATGTTTAGATATACTTTAGGCTTGTTTGGCAACATAGTTTCTGAAACCAGGGTTATTTTTAAGTTAAAATGAAACTAGGGTTTGTAACCATACAAATGCCAATTTCAGTAACCTTTTGAAACCGGGGTTACGCTTAAGTTAAAATAAAAAATCTACTCAAAGTGGACTTCTAATAACCCCAGTATTATAAGGTTTGGGGCTTCCAAACCCCAGTTTCAGTAACTCTATTTTGACTCCCAAACAAGGTGTAGTTTCTATACCCCCATTTTGGGCTTGAAACTCTCCAAACTGAGGTTTGGGAACTTAACCTTGTTGCCGAACGAACCCTTATAGTTTAAAGCGTAATGTTTTAGACAGAGTTCTATAATTTGGAGCATAATAATTGGACAATATTACCTTTCATGGCCAACCCAATCATTCCTTTCCCCTTCATATGCATTGCAGGCTGTTTTACAAATTCTGTGTTATAGTCGCTATAATTTTGGCACGTGCACTATGTGTGCAAGCCCTGGATATGAGTGAGACTGTTGGATGAGTTTTAGCTTTCTGTTTGAGGAGGTGGGAAAAGCCCTTCTCATTGAACTAGAGATGTCTCAAATAGTCATGGACGTATTTGGGTAGAAAGAAAGGAGTTTATAAATTTTAGAACGAAGATGTCAAGCTACAATTTAGCTTAATTGATTAAAATACATTTAGAGCCAAGGTTGGGGAGGATCCAATTGACAAAAAGGCATGACCATGCAAATTTCAATCTTTTGGGGTAATATGCTACACAATCACTTTGTGTATGTGCGTACACAATCATCACTAGCTTACATATATACACGCACGCATAGATACATTATACATAATTACATATATCTACACGCACACACCAACATTGACACAATACGAACACACAATAAATTCTGAAAGTACATTGAAAATGAGAATATTGTGTCTGATACTTGTCTGTTGTGTCCAACATGACACAACTTTATGTTTGAAGTGCTTGTGCTTCCTAACTACCAATGGTTTCAATTTTAGTTTATGCCCTTTGTTGGACCCAATTTTTTGGTGGAAAAACTTTAACCAAATTACTTCTTTTTAAGCCCTTTTACCAAATTTTGATTTAGCCTCTCTACCACATGTCATTGGTCTATTTTCTTGATTTTGATAAAAGATGCTCAAAGGGTTTAAACTACAAAAAAAAGATTATTTTTAAGGGGCTTAAGCATACCTTTTTGGCTAAATTATTTTTTCTCAGGCCCTTTGCCATGTCTCTCCTAATTTCTTCCTGGTCTCCTCTCTCCCACCTCATCTTTCCCACACCTTTTCTATTTCATTTTTTAAAAAAAATAATATTTAGTAATATTTTTTTAATTCATCGTGCCTTGTATAATTAATTTTCTTCTAAGAATTTCATAATTTTTGTACTTCATTAATATGTGATATCTTAATTATTGTAACTTCTATATTCGATATATATCTTTCAATTTCTATGTTGTTCTGAGAATGATTTTTTGATCAAATTTAATTGTTTTATTACTGTTTTTTCTGTTTCAAGTGGTGATCAAGAAGCATGCACATCTTCTCATGAGACTTCTAGTTGGTAAAGAGAGTTTTGTTCAATTTAATAGATTATTTGGAATATGATGATTTTAATTCCATCCCTCTATTAGAATGGATTAAGATAGCACCGTTTAGTCAAAATAATAATATTCGCTCACTCAGTTATGAACACGATTCTCATTCTTTCTTGCCCCCCCCCCACCCCCCCCACCACCACCCCCCAAAACAACCCCCAAACCAAAAAAAAAAATGTCATAGGTGTGACTTGAACCTGCAATTTCCCATAACCTAATCACACACCTTCCATTGAGCTGGCTGTGTGGCCTTATGAGCAAAATATCTTGAGCCAAAGCACTATGAGTTACAAATGGTAATTTTTGCTCAAAAATAGAACACTGTCCGAAACGTATGTTTCAATTAAGAAACGATGTATGCGATAGATACAAATAGTATGTAAGAGTTACTAAAAAATATCTATATCACAAACATAGGGATAAAATGAGCATGTATGTAAATGATGATGCTTTTTTGCTTAATAATGTTATGATTTGGACTACAAAATTGTGTTTGATTAGTGATGTTATGAGTAGGACTACACACTTCTCATGCGCTCTGAAAAATATGGGTTAAGACATCCCCACCCACCCCTTTTTGTCTCTAGGATATGGGATGGTCAAGGTTTCGAAAGGTGAATAGTAGTTTGAGAATAAAATAATGGTAGGCAACAAGGAATGTGTGGTGAATTTGTTAACTCTTCAGTTTTGGAGTAAAAGGAAAGTGTGCATAGGGGTGCGAAACAGGCGGGGTCAGTTCCAGCGGGTCAAGAACCAGGCAGGGCCAAGTCCAGACCCGCCCGCAATTAACAGGCGGCCCAGTCCCCCTTTGTGGGACTCGGGCACGGTCCGTTGACCCGTTCGGTCTAGGTCTGTCTGGTGAAATTTATTTTTTTTAAAAATCCAAAAAAATAGATTTTGAAAGTATATTTTTTAAAAAATGTTTAAAATCCCAAAAAAATAAAAAATCCAAAAAATTCACAAATTTTGACAAAATTGCTACAAGTTGTTGAAATGCAAATTTAATTTTTTTTTTATTAACAATTCAATACACTTTGTGAATGCTTCATTTTCAGTAAAATTAGAAAGTTGTTCAGCTTGAATAAGATATTTAGCTAAATTAGTCTTATGTCTTTGACGATTATTACTAAAAGTACTTAGTGTGCCACCTAAAGCGAAAATTTGTGTTTGTCGTGTTTAGTTATTGGGGTCAGTGTTCTAAATATCCCCGATATAATTCCGATATTGCGCCGATATTACGCTTACGGCACCTAGCCGCAATAATTTGGCACATCCAAACCGATATAGTGTTTTTCATTCAAAATCGCCGATAAATAGGCATGGACCCGATATATCTGCCGCTATTTCGGCGATTTTGGACCCGATATAGCGTTTTACATTCAATTTCTAGTTTAGGTATTTGGGTAATTCGAGTGATGTGACAATGTGACATTTTTGAAGATTCTACACTTCGATAGTGATTATGAATTCATAGGTTTAATGCAAGTTATCGAGTTAAGTATATCTTAAACATATAATTATAATGTTTTATGTAAATTTATATAATTTATGCATATATTGTCTTATTGAGATGCGATTTAAGACAAGAAAATATGTATATTACAGTCCGATTTTGATATCTGATTTTTTAAAATATCCCCGATATATCTCCGATATATCCCCATCTCCGATAAATTTTTCTGACCGATGTAGCCGCCGTGGCCGCCATTTAGAACACTGATTGGGGTGTTTTGCCCTATTGTGCCTAGTCAGTGTGCTCGTTCCACTATTTTTTAGAAAAGCATAAGAAACATCCGGACAAAACTTCCATACAACCCTCCTAGCTTCATTAATAGTTTCTTTTTAAAAAAATTTCAAATCCCAAAATTTTCTTCTGCCATTGAAGTTGATACTTCGGCAGTAGGTAGATTAGTAAGTTCAACATAAGTAATAAAATTTGTGGAAAGTGTTTATGGTTGTGTATGAAAAAATTAGAGTGTCAGGTAAAGGTAAATGCAAATCGTGCCATTCTTAACTAGTCAAATCTAAATTATCATGATAACCAGAAGAAGGATTGCTACAGCCTGCTGATGAAGAGTGTTCATTCATTTTTTTACTAGTAAAATGTTAAATTAAATTTGTCAATAATATAAATACTGAAATGTGAAAGAGAGCTTGAGAGAGAGAGAGAGAGAGAGAGAGAGAGAGAGCTTGAGCACTTAGAACTCGAGAAAGCTTAAGCGCTTGAGAGTTGAAGAGAGCTTGAGCGCTTGAGAACTAAAGAGTAGAAATTTGTAGAGTTTTTTTTAAGAAATTTTTACAGATTTTTTTTTTTTAATGAAACGAAGTGTGAAAGAGGGTGTATTTATAGAAGGGAATAGGGTGTTAAAATGTAATATTTTTTGCAAAAAAATCAATTTGGACCCAATATATTCTTTGGGGTATTTGTAAAAAAATTAAAAAAAAACCCAAACGGCTATATTCTTGAGCCAATATCGCTGTTGGGGGGTCTTTTGTAAACAAAAATTTGCAAAATATCCCCCAACGACTAAAATATTAGCCGTTGAGCGGGTCAAGGACCGGCCCGGACTCGGTCCGGGCCTGAGTGCGGCCAGGCTGGGCCGTAGGTTGCAAATCAAAACTCAGTCATGCCCTGTAGATGGGGGCGGGCCCAAGCCAGGTCTAGGCCCGGGTGACCTGGTCCAGGACGGGCCCGTGCAAACCCGGCCAGGGTCCGTGCGGGTTGGCGGGCCGGCCCGGCTCGTTTCGAACCCCTAAGTGTGCATTTAAGCCTTTATGTTAGAGTTATTGTACACACTTCACACTCAGTTAACACATCTCTCACTTTTATTTGACTCTGGGATACAGCTTGGTCAAAGTTTCAAAAGGTGAATAGTGGTTAGAGGATAAAATAACGGTGGTTGGTGGGGAACGCGCACTAGTGAACTGTGAACCTTCACTTTTTATAGCGAATTGTTTCTAGTCAAGCCCGTTATAAAGTTGGATTGCATACTTTTTATTCATTCTAAAAAAGTGAGTTAACAAATCTCTCATCCCTATTTGCTTTTTTGAGGGATATGGACGGGTGCAAATTTCATAAGGTAAATAGTATTATAGAATAAAGTAATGGTGGACTAACAAGGATAAATTTCATAAGGTAAATAGTATTATAGAATAAAGTAATGGTGGACTAACAAGGAACTTGTGGTGAACTCGTGAACTCTCACTTTTTGAGGTGAATGAGAAGTGTACCCAAGCCTAATTTTATTATGATTACTTGAAAATCACAACAACTTTCATACACATCATTTGAGTCCTGTATTTAAGCATATCTACGCCATCACTCCTCTTTCCCTTCACCTTCCACCTCAATATTTTTTGTAATCACTTTTCCCTTGACTTGTACTATGCTATGCAAGATGTTTCATATTCTAAATTTACCATCTTCATATCAATTTAACTGTTGCTAAACTGCACTGCATTGACAATGATATGCTACTTTCATGTTAAAGGTACCGGTTTTATGATAAATTACTTTTTTTTTTAAAATTCAAAACCTACTACTACACTTTCTTGCAACTACTGAATTCGAGCTAAAAGAATAAAAGTGAAAATAAGAGCTGTCAAAATTGTTGCACTTATTTATAATTATCCTAAAACTCTATCTCCAAATATAAAAATGAACATAAAAATAAGCCAAACTACTGCACTTGCTTGTAATTATGCTCAAATTTTAAACAAAAAAACAAAAAATTATCAGAATTTGCACTTAGAACTGCCCTCAAATTCTACCTCAAGAGACTTGAGTAAAACTCTATGCTCTTACCGAAGTTAAGAGTAGTTCCCCAACTATTAACTAGTCCAACATGCGCCCTTAAAACGTATTTAGGTTGCTAGATGTATACCAGGATTGCAGTAACGGATTCATCATCTAGAATAAACTGCATCATTACTATATATTATTGTCTCACTTGCGGAAACAATTATAGGGTTTGAGGAGGCTAATTAAGGTCGACAATGAGTTACGTACGCCTGTAACGAAGGAAGAGCTTGTGGCTGAGGTACAATCACTTCACACGCATACATGTGTATGCATTCTTAGGCTAACGGAACAATTCATTTGTGCAGGTTGCAAGGCAGCTTGGTATTTGCATATATCCAGAAAATCTGCACCTACCAACCCCACTGACTACCGTGGGGCAGTATGAGGTGCCTCTCCGCCTGCCAAGGGAGATTCCACGCCCCGAGGGAACACTTCAGTGGACTCTAAAAGTTAAGGTCAGGCGAAAGCGAAGTGGAAATGAGACCACCTTCAAAATCCCCTCGTCAGATCAGATAGTTGCGCGAACTGTTCCAAGCTAGTTCACTGGTTCTGGTGCTTTTTAGACCAATGAAACAGGCTTATTTTGTTTTCAATCACCTGAAAGAAAGAGAGTTGCATCCTTGCAAACATCCTTTTTTTTATTTTTTTTCCTAGAGATGTGAGAGTTGCAACATTTTTGTAAAATTAATTTCTTTTTTGACTCGGTTTTCGGTTATCCAATTGATATTATATATGCAGAATAGAACATTAAGGAGAACAAGAAACAGTTGTAAGAACTGGCTGGTTTCTTTCGGCAATAAAATCAACTTATGCTTAGTGCTCTCTTATTTGCTATACTTTTATGTGTCATTTTTAATTGGAAAAAAATGCTATATTTTAAGGACAGATTTCTAATGTATTATGTGTTGCATTAGTTTTGGCACAGCTATTTACTAACGAAACTAGGAATGTTATGTTCCCTACAAATCCAAATTGGAAGGAAAAGCGATTTTAATTGTAGCGCTGAAGGCTGTGTGCACAAGAATTCTCATGGTTTTCATTTTTCATTACAGCAGCATTCTTTTGTGCTCTTAAGTTTTGGTTTCCCACCCCTTTAGCATTAGAAATTTTTTTTTTACACTATTAAATTTTTAAAGAAAAAAAGGAAATTATTAAAATGAAATAGTGCAAGTCAAAGATACCACGAACCAAGTTTCCCCTCGAAGAAGTCTCGCCCTCCACATCGAAGAATACATTTAGGGCCAATGCCATCATCATCATCATCAGATGGATTTTCACTACCGGCAAAAATCTGAGCAGACAATACCATGATGAAACTAAGAAAAATCAACCTTACATGAAAGCAAATTGTTCCGTAAATAAGAACACAGTGAAATAAGAGTACAAGGAAATATATACAAAAGTGACATTATGATATAGAATGTGTGTATTCTCCGCAATGCAGTCCGCTGCTCTTTGTTGACATGCACCCGCAGCAGCTATCTAAACAAAATTTAACCGAACAACATACTCATGCCTATAATCTACTACAGTATTGAAACACCAGCTTCGCAGAACTTGCTTCCGTGATCTAAGTTTCTTCTCGAAGCCATTCTTTTGGTTTGGTTTCTCTATCAGATCTGAACTTGTCGTAACTTTCCAATAAGGTTGACACGTCCTGATCTTTTAAATCTTCATCAACAGCAGTGGCCAAATCATTATCTTCATTGAGAAGGGAGCTTGACACTGGCAGCTCCTCAGCTTGTGCGTCAGTTGGGGCAGAAAGAGCACCGCCATCAACTGCTGGTGGCAGTGGGGTTGAAGATGACGTGAACTGCTCTCCCATGGGCCACCTAAGACCGGCTGCCTTCTGCTTTGCGGAGTTGAGAACAGCTGATAGGTAGCCGTGGCCGCTTCCTCCATCCTGCTGATCTCCAACACGACTGTAATTGGAAACCACTGGTGTGATCAACCTGAGAAATAGAATATAAAATTATTTGTCCGTCACTGTTTATTGCAATTTTTTAGTTTCAATCTTAATGTTTAATAATTATCAATTTTGGAAATAATATATGCCTTGCACTTGATGTCAGGAATGAACTGATTCAAAGAAAGGTATGTGATACTGATGGCAAATCTATGGAATGGGCTCATGATAAAGATTATGCATGTGTAATAAATATCTATCCACACAAAACGTAGCAAGTATTTCCCTTTGCTTTCTATAGCTGCAGGCATCTAAAAGTCCAAGACAAGCAAATCATATCAAGAGAATAAGTGATTCATATATAAAACTGTTTGGCAGACAATATGCCAGTCCATTTCCAATAGAAGTTCTTGAGGTAAACCACTTTAGTTTCATGATTCATGAGAAAAACAAGTAGTTGGAAAAGAAATAGGCAATAAGCACATCATCCGCGTATGCTTGAGTTGTTTGATTTCATCTAATACATCCACATTGCTAAGATTCAGCAGAATCATTTTATTATATTAGGGGAAGAAAATTTGTGAAATATGCATATTGCATGGAAGTCTCCATGTAAAGCCAACCTCAAACTAACATAAGAAAAGAAGAAATTGAAGCATAAAAGCAGCAAAAGTACTTAACAACTACGAATATTGACAAAACAATCAAGATGACTTAGATGAGGAAGAAAATACTAAGAGCAATACTGACAAAACATAAAAAAATAAAAAATAAAAGAGGCAAGTGAAACAAAAACGGTAGTAATCTAGTAGATGTCTGGTATCCATAAATATGACCAGGGATCTGATCATCTGAGATTTGGTAATTGAGGCTCCTCTGCTTGAGGAAAACTAAACAGGACACAAAACCAACAGACATATTAACAAAATACTGTATAAGTAACTGGTATGGCCCAAAGACAACCATGAATTAGATTTAGGGCATCCAACTACCAAATCAACTAATAACATCATGTGAGGTAGTCAGAAAAATTCAGTCAAGCTAGTTAATAAGGGTAGATGAAAAATGGGAATAATGTTTTATTGTTGTAAACCATGTAAGCAAATAATACAATAATAAATAAATTAGATTCAAAATTTTTCTATAATCTAGTTTGTGAAAATGCGAGATATTTCATTAAAGACAAGTTCAGGTGATTACAAGTACTAGACTTGCATTACACTTTCAGATTTTATCAAAAGTCAATAGCTACTGGAATCAATCAACTGACAAAAGTATGTTCTTGGAAAAGGATTCCTATTAGCAGCATCATGAGGTGGAACTTCCCTTGATGCCTTGTTGACTGAACCCCATGATTCAAGTTCAGATAGAAGATTAAAGGCCTTCGTGACATCGTCAAGTGCAAACGAGATAATATTTATTGTTTTTTTTCCCACTGAAATTCTTCAATTTTTTTTTTTTTTTTGGGGAATGTGCTATGCTCAAGCATGTTCTTCCGAGGACAGTGATGAAACTGAAACATGATCATATTTTTATATACTCCATGCCAAATACTTCAAACTATAAAACTTGCATATGTTAATCTTATCATAAATTGTCACAAAAAGCCAATCACAAACAAAACAGTAGTAGGTCCATCAGCAATTTCAGATGCAAATAGCAAAGGCAGGTCAAGAGAAGTTTTACGGCAGCTAAGATGCAATTCTCAGGCTAATACGGTTTACTGAAAGTAAACATTATATCAAAGTGAAAGCTTTACTAGGTCTCCTTAGGAGCATACTCCTAACTGACCAACTATATCACAAGCAAAATTCAATCATCTAACAGTAGGGAAGTTCCTGGCCGCCAGTTAGATTAGTTTTTCTGCACAATGAATTATTGGACATTATAACAGGCAATAAACTATGCACACCGGTAGCCAAGATTTGGAATCTAATTTTTAATGACACATCACGTAGATCAAATTCCACCATCTTCCAAAGATGATTTTTTCCTTCAGCAATCCTATGGTTTATTCTGGCCAAGATACCCAACAAATATAGTGATATCTACCTTACAATGTTAATCTGGGTGTCAGCAAAACTTCTGCTTAGCCCAACTTCATGTTACAAACTAGCTCAAAATGTACAATCATATGTAGATGGAAAAGTAAAATAACAAACTGCAAGATGTTGAGGTCATGTGGGTTGTGGGATTGCGGATAGTCCTAGTCCTAACAAACCACAAGCTAGTTATATCTAACCTACCAAAGCGCATGGTTTGTAATGAGGGTTGCTGATACACTTCAACCACGTTGATACTTACAAGACAATTCTTACTAATAGGATACTTCTCATTTCCGTCCAACACTTTTCCTTATATGTGTCACTGAAGTATAATGCTTCCATGTCCATTTCTGGTATCAATGTGCCAAACCTCATGTTATAACACAGTAAGAACTAAATTATTTTTTCTCCCAAAATCCAACAAATAAAAGAACTCTGCCTCTGAAGAGAATTCTCTTCCCAGTACATGGGTGATAAGCTTGATCCGGCGATGTCAAGCCAGTCTGCATAGTACAAAAACACTCCTAGTACCATCTGGTACAATTTTCAGTAATCTGGTAACTGAAATAATGATAATGAGACATATTGTACAAGGATGTATGGATTTATAGCACATCTTCAGAAGACAGACAGTTTAATGGACCAAATTCATTAGAATTTCATTCAATTTTTAATTTATCAACCCTAGAGCCCTGTAAATGAAATCTCTCTTTTCAAGCCAAGCATTCACCCACATTACAGCTAGAGGTACTATAGATTCATACTCTGAGATGAGTATGGTCACTGTTCCCAAGCATTACATACAAGCAGAGTGAGTACACTCTACCAAAACTTGAAAAGATTCAGTTAAACAAGTTCATTTCCCTCTTAACTCCATTCACACTAGAGATCTGCATCATGCACCATGGAAAAATGTGATGGGAGTTTGCCTTGCAAGTCTATACTCATAATATTGTACTTGTAATACATGATCAAAATACAATGACTTTGTCAAGTAATGACATATATTACGTGTTTGAGTTCTACATAAGAACTTTAGTTATTGCAAGGCATAAGCTAATGTCATTATAGTGGGCTAGTAGTAGGTGATATCTAACTAGCTAAGTGGATTACGTCTTGCAATAGCATCAAAACTACAAAACGAGGTATGAAAAATTGCCTACAGACTTGATAAGAGAATCATGTAAAATGCTTGACTGATGACATGAACCTTAAGGAAATGATCTAATTTTTGCAAAATGTTGGCTCCATTACACATGCTAAAAATAAAAAAAAAGAAACTAGGGAAGATTTTAATATAAAGGTAAATCTTACCCCCTTTTTGGTTGGGATGCCGACATGATATGTAGTGATTTATTGATGTCCTTAATCATCTCATCAGCAATAGGAAGGCCACATTCTGTCATTGACCTCACGACATGGATAGAATCCTCTGTGTCTTCCGTATGCAAGGTGACCTCGTGAACTTTCTCCACAACTTTGTCCTAAAATGGAAATTAAATTCTGACATATTCTACTGGTGAAAGCTTGAAACATTACAATATTTGATGTAAACAGACCAGTCTTGAATATTATATGCAATAAGTTTTATATTGCAAATTAATGTCAACTCTTCAGCCTCTGAAAAGGTTAGAGCAAGAAGAATGATGAGTCACAGCATGAACCGTCAAGTTCACAAAAACATTCTAATAAATGTTTTCATGGAGGATGTTAAAGCAAGTTGATAGATAGGAGATCAATAGATACATGATTCCTTAGAACTATTGAATGCATAGAACAAGATCAATTAATGTGAATACAGCATAGATGTGCATGAGTCCTCTAAATAACCTGATAAGTATATCTCAGGATATACAAAAGAAACCTTGTAGAGGGAAGTGATATAATCATTGACCTGCACATAATTAATAACAATAAGCTTTATTAACTGCTGCTGATGGGAGCAACATACAATTCATTTTCTACATATTAGAGAACAAAAGAACTCACCAGACAGCGGGACAAATTAGTCAAGTTTTTTAACATTGAATGGCAGGACAGTAACTTTTAGACTGGATAATCTGTTTTTTACAATGGTGCTTACGGGCATTTTCATCATATAAATATCCAAGGATTTTTCTGTGATTTGTTTTGTTGAGACTAAATTTTAACTTCAGATGTCCTTATGAGCCACACAGCATTGAGTAATGAGAAACTAAAGGATTACTTAAACCTCTCCCTTTCTTTCTTTCTTCCGTTTCTTTCTTTTCTTTTTTTTTTTTTTTTCATTTCTGTTGTGGCAAACTAAATGATGTTGTCATAAGGAGTGAAGGAAGTGTTCTTAAGAAACTTAAGTAGAATTTGACAAGTTTTCATTCAGCAGCGACAAACTCAAAAATAAGGTTATGTTCTCCAAGGAGAATGGATCAATCTGACCTACTATGCTTCCAAGATAAAGAGAATTTTTTTATTATTTAGAAAACAAACAGGGAATCAAAGAAATATGTTTTCCTAATTATTCTATAACTACATGACATTTCTAATCAGATCCCACATACAATCAATTTGATTTTTTTTTGAGTATTACATAGGCCACTTCTCAAACTCGTCGCACTCATCACTCAAGACTGCACCATCCTTTGAGAATTGCGACTTTACCTCGGAAAGTCATCAAATCATATCTTGTTTTAGCTCAATAGATATACCATGAACTAGCTGATGCTTATCGCAGCTATACCTCGTTTGATATGATGGATCCCTGATCAAAACAAAGTTGGAGTTGACCAAAAGAGAATCTGAAAGAGAATCTGTATGACAATAGAAACTCACTCGAACCACCTAGGACACTCTGTCACACGTTTCCCTCCTTTTCTCTCCCTACTCGAATTAATTTCCCTCTTCATGTGCTGATAGCATTCTGCAGAATCACCTGGAGTTAGCTAACATGTTCATCTACCAACAGCAACTGGAGTTGAAACAAGCCCAAGAGTTTTACATCTTCCTTTCCTAAAAAGGATGGATTGAACAGAATTTCACAAATGCTTCTTCATGAAATCACTTGATGACCTTAAATTATTTCCGAGTTAAATATGTACTCAAGTTATTGTGAATTCTTGACACACATTTCCAACTTCCTATCACCTCCATGATCTTTACTTTACCTATGTCTTTACTTCAAAAGAAAAGTCTATTTCCTCACCATATAAATCTACCATTTTAGCACCTTTCTATGCTCTTCTTATGCCAATAACATCATTCAGTGATTTCTAAGCTATATCTTAGTTGAATATCCTCACAGTATAATGTTCCAATCCCCATAATCTATTGCACAAACTTGATACTTGCAAACCTTGGATTCAAAGATTGAAAACAGCAAGTTTTCCTGCAAGATGGTTAAAGTAATATTCTAACATTGGAGAACTCTTTTTTCACTTTCAATGCTTCAACAAGAGTTTGCCAAAATGAAAACAAAAAAAATGCATAAAATGCTAATTTCTTTACTGGTTAGGTAACACAATACAGACAATTGGGTGATACACGAATCTGAAGGGGTCAAATTTCATATAACTCAATTCCCTCAAACTTATCGCTTCATGGTTGTTCAGACGTCACCGAATCCCTCAGAGTACCGTGAATCATGTAATTGGAAGCTTCTATTTAGTGGAGAATTCTGTAAGTTCATAATTTATCTGTACTAAATAACATTGATACCTTACTACCCCAAAGTAAAGTTGAGAATTCCATGAAATTAAAAAAAAAAAACTAACGCCTTTTATTTATCTCAAAACAGCTAAAAAAACCCAAAATTCGTTTCCCCAAAAATAAAAAAATAAGAATGAATTTTTTTCTTTCAAGTTTTAAGAAGTCCAGGAGCATAAATGTCTCCAACCTTCTGGATTTTGCATTCTCGCATCACATTCTAAGAAGCGCAAACATTCATCTCAAAATTCAATAATTTTCTTAGGTTTTAACAACTAGAGATGCCCAAAATCCCTAAAATTTAGTTGTAAAACTACAAATTTATCACCAAATTCAGAATAAATTCAAAGGAAAGTAAATAAAATTAGAACCTACCCTGACATTGAGGAGGTAGGGCATGGAGGAATGGGCATGGTGCTGGACGAAGTAGAGCCCGACGGAGGGCTCGTTGGCGATGTACTTTATCATCATATCCACCCCTTCTTTCACTACAAAATAATCATTTATATTTTAATCATCAAACTAGAAAATAAATCATCACAATGCGCTACTTACCGTCGATGAAGCATCGGCAGGGGAGAATCCGAGCATGTTTGCGAGGGTAGAGGAGTGTTCATCACTGCATTGCACTTCACTCGACTGATTCAGTTCGATTCGATTCGATTTAGGGTTTGGTGAGGAGTTGGTGATGATCGATTGCGTGCGATTGGATTAGTTGGGGACCAGGACGGAGAGAGAGAGAGAGAGAGAGAGGGGCTAGAGCAGTGTTTTCTTTTCTTTTTCTTTTCTTTTCTTCTTTTTCTTTCTTTTTTTTTTTTTTGCGGGGCGGGCGGCGATTTTGTTGGGCCATCGTCTGATGGGCCTGGGCTCGTGCGCGGGCCACAACGCCCCCAAACCAACTAACTCTCTATTCCCTTTTGCTTGCTTCTTCTTGTAAAATTTCTTGGATAAATAAATTTAAAAAAACATTAACAAACTGATTTGTGCCTATAGCCCCGAGATGCTGCCATGTATTATTATTCTAGTTAAGCTAAACCAATGGAAGGCCACCACCTTGGACTAGTTGAGCTGATTTTATACTAAATCTTTTGGCTGTAGGGACGAGCCACACCAAAGACAAAAAAGACGAACCTTCCTCATGGGCTTCGATATTTACGGCTAGAACAATGATTTCGTCGAATATTTTTCTTGCCTGGAGAAAAAAGATGGACCATCAGAACTTTCATGCAATGACTTCTCACTGACACATAAACTGAGCCTTTCACCGACAGATCCCCTCGACTGTTTCAGCTCTGAGTGCACTACGGTGAATCAACAACTCTTACAACCAGCTGAGAATGTGATGATAGATATTTTTCATACTCGTCCCTAAATATATCCAATAGTGTACCCAAGACGACTTTGAGAACCATCTTCCGCGAACTCTAGTCCAGAGAAAAAAAAAAGTCAATAGATCCAAGCTCCATACTAATCAAATTCCGAGATCTATAGATCTGAAGTTCAATTAGCATTACTCTTTATTTGTCATGATTACTAGACATTCACACATAGTATAATACATGTATAGAACAGAGTTTGAGACATAGGTTTTGAATTTTTCTCATCTTTAAAAATCTACCAAGCACAAATCGACGGGATTGAATAAATCTTAATTCTAAACTTTTCCTTCTTGTTCCTAGCGTTGGCTCATATGACTGACGTTCAATTTTTTTGCTGTGAATTTGTGGGGTCAAAATTGCTTTCAAGCCCCAATGTCAAAGATTTAAACAGGCAAACCATGAGCAGCAGCCAGTATCCTAAGAAGCCGAAATCGTTTGAAAATTTCTGCAGCATACCATCGCTGTAAAACATCACCACCCTGAAAGTTGAACCATGGCTCACCTGAAAACGCTTGCAGAACTGTAGAGCTTCTTCCTGTTGTCAAGTTATTCCTGCAGAAACACAGGTAAAAGGACATACACCTCGATCTGGTTATTACAACTAAAATCAATTCTGTTGGGTTCAAGAAGTAAATAATCAAATAACCCGGGATTAGAAACTGGTTTTGCATAGAGAACCAAAAAGTCAAAGCTCGATTCGAGCCCCAGTTTACAGAATTAGTGGTGTCCAAAAAGACTAGCTTTTAAGTGGAGTAGCCCAAGACCTAAATCCCAACAATCCCCTCTCGAGCAGCTCTCAAACAAAGAGTCTCCCTACACCTGTAAGACATATGCTCTATCGAGATCTAGATCACCTGGATGGAAGAAATATGCTCTATCGAGATCGAGATCCTCTTCACTGCGTTTAACCTGAACTTTCCCCCTCGAGAGTTCAATCTATTATAGATCCTGCTTAACAAAGGACCCGCTGCGTCCTGGGGGATCGGACATCACCCACACACACATCACCCACACACAACGACTAAGTTTGGGGTATGACTCTGATACCATTTGTAAGGACTCGGGGCACCATCCCAAAAAGACTAGCCTTCTAGGTGGGGTAACCCAATTTCATATATAACCAACACCATCCTCATGTCTAGCTGATGTGAGACTATTTTTTCGACCTAAATCCCAACAAAAATAGAATGACTCTAACTGCTTAATACCAGAGAACAAAGAACTCAGTAGAAATGCCAGAGACTAGAGTCTCTGGCACGGTAAGTTTGAGATATGGCTTAGTTTCAGAAAATTATCATAAATTTTCATCTGATTTCAAAAAAAACTACCAAAAACTTTCAAAAATAAAAGAAACTACCATGAATTTTCACAAAAACCTTTGTAATTTTCACAAAACTACCACAAAAAGATATATTTGATAGTAGTTTGTTGTAATTTAAAATTTACAACAGTTTTTGAAATCCGAAAAAAGTTCATGATAGTTTTCTAGAATTAAGCCTTTGAGACAAAATGAAAGTATTGGATAAACAAATTTTTATTTCGACGTGGATATGTACACATTATAATGCAAAAGTTTTGGTGAAATATGTAAAAGGAACCAGAGGATGATATTATACCACAAGAAATAAATTAACGGGGACTTGCAACATAAACACCTCAACAACTTCAATAAAGATAGAGGGGTTGAATGATTGAATGATCAGAGGCCGACCATAGACCTTGAAGACAAATTTTTTTACAAGGTTACTCACCGCAATGTCTCCAGAATCTGATGCCTGCATAATGTATCTCACGATGTATTTGAGGAGATCACAGAAGAATCTGCATGCATGCAATGGAACATTGATTATTTACGGAAAATAGTAGTGTTTGGTTATTTTTACGAGCACAAAAGACTGCAAATAAAGATTGGAAACCAAGTATTTTTTTAATATATTTTTCTAAGATAGACTTAGTTACTTTCGAAAGGATTTGGAGCCAAATTCTTGCCATTTAATTTCGATATTAGACGAATCAAATGGAAGATCAATTCTATTAGAGTTAGTTTATATCATCTAAGATAAAAATAAAAAAAATTAAGTATTTTAAAGTTTGTTTGCTCATGCATTCATGGGCATAAAATGAAAGGTTAAAAGTTTGAGAAGTTTTATATTATAAAAATTAGAGTGTTAATGAGTCGTCTCTCTATATACTTATTTATAAATAGATACAATTACAAGTCCTAATAAGAATATGACTCCAAATATCATGTAGCAACATGACTCTTAATTAAGTAACTATCCTAATTACGTAAGACTCTGAAATACATAATGATTCCTAATTACACTCCCTTTCAAGCTGGAGCATATATATCATACATGCCCAACTTGTCACAATTACTCCAAATCCGTAGACCTCCAAGAGGTTTCGTCAACATATATATACTAACTAGATAACAGAAAAATATGTTGAAGTCCAATGATTTTATCCTCCGTAACCTTCTGACGAACTAGAGGAAAATCTATCTCAATATGCTTGACATAAAAAATTATATTTTCTGCAATGTGTGAATAGCTGTTGTGTTATCACAATATAATCTCATATGAGTTGAAAATAAAAGATGCAATTTAATCAAGAGATCTCGTATCCAGACCTCAGTCTAGACTCGATATTTAAACTCAGCACGATCTGAAAACCATAACTTGCTTTTTTGCTTTTCCACGATACAAGATTTCCTCTAACAAACACACAATAACGAGTAGTTGACTGTCTATCAATCGGTGGTCCGGCCTAATCTGCATTTAAAAAAACATCTATACTTCATTGACTACAATCTGAATAAAAGAGTTCTCCTAGGGGCACATTTCAAATACCGAAGTATTCGAAGCACAGCAATCTAGTGACTTATTTGGGGAGCAGATAAGAACTAATTGACTACACTAACAGGAAATCCAACATCAGATCGAATCACTGTAAGATAATTTAGTTTACCCACAACCTCATGTATCGCTCAGTATTTTCTAAAAGCTCTCCCTAATCTGACAGCAGCTTGGATTTTGCGTCTATTGACGATCCACTAATCCACATCCTAACATACCAGTTCTGAAAGCATATGCAATACATATTTTCATCGAGGGAGAAAGATTCCTTTCTTCGATCTTGCAACCTCAATGCCCAAAAAAAATTGTAACTGTCTCAAATCTTTTGTTTGAAACTTCTTCTATAGGTACAAATTCAAATCACTAATCTCTTAGGTATTATCACCAGTATCACTATATCAACACATAAATAAGTAAAAAAATTCGATCTTCCTTATAGAGTCGAAAGAAAACAAAATGATCATTCTCAGAAAGACGAAGCCCAAACTCTTGAATAACTGAGGCAAATATATCAAATCAAGCCCTAGGAGAGTACTTCAACCCATATAAAACTTTCTGAGATGATAAAATTGTCCAGACTCCCCTTGAGCAACAAAACCGGGAGGTTGCTCCATATAAACTTCTTCATTAAGGATACCATGAAGGAAATCATTCTTGATATCAAGTTTATATAATGACAATGGTGGGTAGCAACAAATGAAATAAGAAGACGAACAAAGGTTAATTTAGCCACACGGGGATCTCCTGATAGTCGATACAATACATTTGAGAATACCTTTTAACCACCAAACATGCTTTCAAGTGAGCTAAGAACCCATATAGATTCAACTTTATATATACACCACGACAGCCAACTTCTTATTTCCCTAGAGAAGACAAACAAGGTCCCACTCTCATTCTTGTTCGAGCCATCATTTCCTCCTGCATAACATCTCTCCATCTTGGGATAGAAATGGCTTTTGACATAGATCTAAAAGCTGAGTACGAGTCCACAGAAAAAATAAAAGCACTATATAAATATGTTAAATGAGATAAGAGATAAATTTAGACAAAAAATGAAAAGTACAAGCGTGTTTACCCTTTCAAAGAGCAATCAAAAGGTTAATATAGAAATATCAGAACTAGGGAAAAAGAAAGAAAGAAAAGGATAAGAGAAACATCATGGAAGGGTAAAGTATTCTCACTAAATTGTGATGTAAAAACTGGAACAGAAAATGATGGTGGCACAGTAGAGGTGCAATATGTATAGACTTTGGTTGGTTCTCCATGTTTAAGAGGCAACGTGTCTTGATTTGTAATGTCTAAGATGCGTTATTATCAACCTAATGCTCTTGAACTAAAAAATACAAAATGTCTTCATCAAATGCAGAGAATGAGACTCAGTATCAAAGTATGGCTTAGACTAAAAAAATGTGCAATTAGCATAGATTATAAAACGATTAATTCTGGACGATAATATTTATCTCCCTTATGAGTACGTGAATATCTAAGAAATACACTTTTAAGGGCACGAGGATCAAACTTGACTCTATGGGGATCATTATTATGTATAAAACATACAGATCCAAACAATTTGAGGGGGTAAAGAAAGCAAATCATGGATATAGTATAGCACCCAGTACCTAATAATCTCAAATTAACACTCGTAATTATTTATTAGCAAGTCTTGTATATTAATTAGCCATTCACCTTCATGAAAGAAATTAATAAGTAAGGTCTTCCCTAGAATTATGTAATTGACACAGCACCATGATCTTGTGTACAAATCATAGGTACGCTGCTAATACGAATATATATATATATATAGTAGTAGTATCATTTTACCTCTTTTGTAAAGTCAGAGAAACACTAGATATATTTATAAATTCTCTAATTAGTGGAGGGGTTAGGTTGCTGGGAGGCCAAGATCAAGGGCCACAATGCCTTTGATCAGAGTGTAGGACACTTAAAAAAATTTTGAACCATAGTAAACTTGTAATTAGTTGAAATGGGGGTTTACCGAAGAGAGGATGAGAAAAATTCTCATCTCTTCTTCCCCAAAGGGAAAAGAAAACCCCATAGATGAAAACTAGAGATCTACTCTTCTATCCTTTAGAAACCAAAAAATCTCTCTCTTTCTCCCTTTCTTCTTTTCCGTCTTCCTTTTCTCCTCTTCTTCCAAAACTCGGAGCAGGGGGAGGGCTGCAGGAGTAGCCGCGCCAGCAGCCAGGCGCAGCCAAGCCTGGCCGCGCCCAGGGAGGGGGGCCCCACGTGTAGGGAGGAGGAGAGAAAGGGGGCTTCATGCTAGAGCTAGATCCAGCTTTTGGGAGGTAGGTTCAAGTAAAAATCTGAACTTTTAGGGCTCAATTTTACCCTCAAGTAAGGTAATTTCTAATTAAATTTTCAGATTTTAAATCCAATAACAAAGTATGTAACCCACTCATTTTTGATGGTATTAGCATTAGAAATTCACCCTCATGATTCTCCTTTTATACGGTGATTATTTGGACACAGAGGACTGGGATCTAACCATTTTTAACCCTCGAAGAAGGTGAGTAAATCTAGAAACTCTTAGGGTAGAGATGAGTGAAATAAGAATGTTTCATAACTATTTTTATAGGTGACTTAAATCAAATTATGAAAAATTATTTATTGTTTTTATGTAAATTTTATAAAGAGAAGAATGTTAGTGTTTGGTCTATGGTATATGCTTACATTGGTGTATAGGCTTCGTGTGTTATGATGTCATGATACTAATGTATGGTTATTTAGTGTGTGATGCTTCTAAAACTTAAATTATAAGAGGTTCTAGTAAACTCTAATAATGCGTATTCCTAATTTTTTAGGGAGTGGACTAGTAAGTGAAAGTTAATATATAAATCAGCTACGAATAAAACGAGTAGGGTGATGCTAGTGGCGTGTGATTTTGTACATAGCATAGTGTTGTAGAGGGTCACATATATGTATACATAGCAATGTGTGGATTGTATGTATGTACATTAGTATACATGCTCGTATTACTATTTCTATAGAATGTTAGAAATTCTAAGTGGTAATATTATCTCATTGATGTATTCTAGACATGGGAATGAGTTATCCATATTATTATTCACTTAAGTATACATGCTCTCTTATATATTGAAGGAAAGGGCGGTGGGAACCAGTAGGAGGAGAAACGGTGTGAAATTTTTTATATATTATATATTGAAGAAAGAGGTCAGCAGGAGCCTGTAGGAGGGGAAAGATTGTGTGAAAACTTTTATATATTAATAATGAAGGAAGGGGCCGGCCGGAGCCGGAAGGAGGGAAAGACGGTGTGAAATTTTTTATATATTATATATTGAAGGCCGGGGCCGATGGGAGCCTGTAAGAGGGGAAGGTGGAGCTATAAATTGGTACATTCATTATGTTTGTGATTATGAGACTTGTGTTGGCTCGATATTATAGGTGGTACATGTGCTACGTGTATGTATAAATATAAAGTGTGATATCTTTATCACTTATATGGTGTGGGCATAGACAAGATGAATAAAAATTAAGAATTAAGCTTTCTCTACATGGCAAACCATGGCATAACCATTATCATAATACTTATAACCATATAAGTAAGTATAAGCTTTCTTATTAAGTTAATCTATTGAATCTTTTACAACATGTATATATATAAATTTTCTAGAGATAATGGTTTACTCACTAAACTGTCAAGCTCACTCTATTCCTTAACATCATTGTTTCAGGCTATAACAAGGTAAGAGACTGGTGTAAGACGGGGTAGTAATTGTGTGAAAGGAGTCAGAACGATGGCATCATAACTTCCCTTCTACATTTACTTGCCCTTTTCCTTTTAGCTTCTCTATCCATTTTGGGAACTTTACGTATATAAGTGAAAGGAAAAATCATGTACTATATATGAATTTTTAGAATGGTACAATGTCAAGTGATAAAAACTATGAAGTGTATTGTCCCTTTTGTGTGTAAAAAAGAATTATGTAAGCTTAACTTGAGGGATCCTCAGGAACTATCCTATTAGTGGTGTATGCATTATTGTTGGGCATGCTATGTTGGAGATGGTATCATGAAAGCCAAGATTTTATCTTATTTTGATAGGATCGTCCATTTTTTATAATGTGTGTGAGTGTTGCTTGGATGATATATATACATATATACGCCATGTGAATATTGTTATGATTGAAGGTGATCCTTGAAGACCCTAAATTATACATATTGTATTTAACGAGAGTCAAGTTTAAAAGAAATGCTGCCGAAATTTTTGAGGGATCATTGGAATGAATTAATTTTTTCATTCTGCTTTGCTATTAAAAGTTTGGTGAATGTAGTTAAATCTAAGACCGTTACATATAGAACTGAGCATGGAATCTGTCCATCTAGAACAGATGAGGGCATGTTGTAAGAATGGCGTTCCCCAAATCTGTTTAGGAACCCGCATGTGAATTAATATTGTACATGCAACTTCAAGAAATATCAGTTTTTCATTCAATAACATCATTTTGTTGAGGGGCAAATAAATAAAATGACTGATGCATAATACCATACTGAGACATGAAGTTTGAAAAATATGAACTAAAAAAATTCTGTAGCATTATTAATTCTCAAT